>JAMKCH010015278.1:0-43603 GCA_023653785.1 Ophioderma brevispina | reverse complement strand
TAAAGTAATATTGGTCGACAATACCTAGTGTACATTTTGCTCATAACTTCCAAACCAAACATCCTTTTGGCTCTAAGATTCACAGGCAGTAAATGAGAAAAATAGTAGATTTCGTCTGATACCAAAATGTTGACAATTCTGGTAAAATATGGGGCTTTGGGGACGAGGCTGATTAGCTATCGGGCCATGGACATTTAACGAATGTCTTTCAGTCAGAAAAATGAAACTATATATATTATTGAAAAAAGTAAGAGTTTCAATATCTTCCGAATGATTGCAGCCATTTTGATTGGCCCAACGTGAAAAATAGAAATAGTGATTGTATAAGTGCATAGTGTGTCTTGAAAGAAGGGCCAATGAATGAAACAACCAAATATTTTCAGTTATATCCTGCTTCAAGAATTCGTCCAGTTTTTAAGCAAATGATAGGATGTCTACTGGGAAACACTATATAATCGGATTTAATTATGAGGAGTACCCGAGAATCCACGCACCTGTTTTTTGTCTATTGACTTCCTAAGTCATGGCGACCTCCATAGACCATATTTGTTAACTAATTCTGCTAATAAGGCAATCTTTATTGCAGTAGTATTCTTTCTTTCAAACCGACAAAGACATTCTTGTGAAACATACTTAATTAAGACACACGGTAGTGTGTCCACAACAGTTTTTAAAAATAACAATAAAAAAACACCAAAAACAGCCACAAAAACATTAAAACAGCCAAGATACAAAGACACACACAGTGAGTATATTAACAGAAACAAACTTCCCTTGTTTGACGCACGTTTGACGAGAAAAAGCACTAGGTGGCAATATCATCATAATCCTAAACGCGCGCAATACACCCAAACAGAGCATGTATTTTAACCACAAAAGTATATTGGACAAATTCATGTGCAATATATGAAATAATGAAACGGAAACGATGCATGTAGACGTACTTTCGAGCGGTCAATTATAATATTATTAGTGGCAAGTGCGAAAACTCTCTAACAAGTGGTCTCACAGACCTACAGCCTTTATTACGAAATGGTAGAGCCAAACTTACTACATAATTTCTAGTTATCCTCAGGATGGGCCTTTGAGTGATAATATTGAAGATAATTCACTCTATGCAAGAAAATGACGTTTTTAACGGGATTCTTTTGTTCAACATCACTAATGAACCCACACTTACTATATATCCAACAATTTGCGTTATCTGTTGCAGTTACGCTTCTCTTCCGTGGCCAGCGGTCTAAGCGTGGACGTTATTGATTTTACGTTTGGATAGTCTTGTTGGCGGTTCGAGTCCGGCGGTAGCCCACGACTTTCAGCAATTAAAAATACACGAGAGTAAGATCATTTTGTAACCTTGGCCATTGAAGTTATTGAATGGAAGTATAATTCAATCTCTAGTTCAAACCTTCCAAATCTTATTAAGATACAACACCTATGTGTCCACCAAGTTTTAAAAATAAAACCCCAAAAAATAAGAAAACAATAGCAAAAGCATTAGAACATCAATATACAAGCGACACACCCGTGAGGTATATTAGCAGAAACAAACTCCCCTGTGTGTTGACGCGTGGTGTGACGAGTAAACCACGAGTGGGAGTATCGTTAACGACCGCTAAACTACTCAGTATTTCAAACCCTCAGAATATAATTTGGTTACCTGTCCATAAGCCAAGATATGGAAATTTAAGACAACGGAAACGACGAAGTTAGACATGCTTTCAAACGGTCATGTATAGGCGATTATGTAAGTGGCAAAAGGATAAACAAAAAAAAAACGGTCTCACAGAACTACACCTTTTATTACGAAATTTATATTGACAAAATTTAGTACATGTGTTTCTTTTTATCCTCATGATGTGCCATTTACTGCAACATGACAATAAATTTGACTTCATACAAAGGAATCATGTTTTAAAACGAAAATCTTTTTGTTGAACATCACTAATGAACCCTCACTAGCATATACAACATTCGCGTCTTTGTTCAACCTTTCCCTTCCTCCGTGCGCAGCGTATAAGCAGATGGCGTCATTGAATTACTTTTTTGGTTGTCGGTGGTTTGGTCAGGTTCAGAGTCCGCCTGTGGCCCACCTCTTTCGGCATATTAAAATTATGCTAGTTAGTTCGTTCTGGTTGATGCATTCTCTTTAATTTGTAGGCTAACGGCACCACTGACCATTGAACCTGATCTGGATTGTTAGATTCAGTTATGTTTCAGGAAAACACCAAGGGTTTTCATTTCGATTTTTAACAAGGATTATTTCAGTAACAATAGATAGTTGTCTTTGAAGTATTTCGTAAAAAAATCTATCGAAAAAGTACTACCTAGGACGGGAACATGAACAACAATTTAATTGAAATAATCCGGTGATTTTCTCCAATTTTGAACCCGAAAAATTATATCACAGGGAAAAGTTCTGGCCGTCTATTGTATGAGAAACTGATTCATTTCTTTTCATACCGAGACAAACTAGTTAAAATTTCTCAAGGAAAACGAGCAATAAACCTAGTGCGCCTGGGACAAAATTGTAAGCTGGGGCCGTACAATCACACAAATTGCTGCAATTAAATTCAGTGCATTGCATTGTCATAGCCCCTATAATGAAAACTATCGATTCATAATACCACATCTAAATTTCGTTGAACCTTCTCGGGAATGTTTTCAAGGAATACAATTCCTTCTAAGCTACCTTTGATGCCCCGCTGGTCAAGATCAAGAAATTAATTGTATTTTTTATTTTGGGTGTTTCAAGGCAGGTCGGTTCGAGTCCCGTTTCGACCCTACCATTTTCGACTTACTAATTAATGTTTTATATATAGTAAGCCTCAGTTGGGTGCTATCATGTCTTTTTTAGTTGAGCATGATTTAATTTCAGATTAAAGTAGAAATTCAAAGTACTGAAAGTACTGATTTTTTTATTGGAGAATTTTCATTTAATATCTCGTAAATACCTCGTAACGTGCCCCAGTTCATATCGTTGCACACATTCCATGCCAAATGGTTTTTTGGAGTCTGTAAAGACGTTTACAAATAAGTTATTCACATATGTTCTCTAACACAAAGATGTCCTCTGGCTAAGATTGGGGTTGCGTACACTCCCGAAGATTTTACAGTTATGGTTCATATAAATTGAATTCCGAATTAATGCCAAAAGGACTATGGTGAATTGTGAAAATTTCATGCGTTTCTTCGGTTTGTAAATTTTACCTGTTCAAACATAATGATCATATTTTTTCAGAGATGGCCCACTTTTCAAGGAAAAACCATGATTCAGCACTTATGCTTACAAATTTAGTAGTATTTTGAGGTTATTTTCATTCAGCCTGGTTTGGGGGTTTTTTCCGGGGGTCTTTAAAAGTTTTTATGCGCTTTTCGCCAGTTTAAAAGGATTCTGAGTGATGCGTCTTTATTTTATAAGCTTTCCGTACCGGTAGAAATTAAACATGCGGTTTCCTTAGAATTCCACCTTTCCGGTTTGGTAAAATACGCAATCTTTTTCCTAAATGCAAAGCAGTACTCATTCTTTTCTTTTAAAATGTAAAATAACCAGTTATTAATACAAAAAGGACCAATGACCCAATTCCACATAGCAGGAACCTGTTTTTACAGGTAGATGCTATTCACGTAGGTCCTGTTATAACTTACTCAATGTATACACTTGGTGCATACAGTGCTATACAGCAGGTGCCAGTTGGAAACAGGTTACTGTTCCTTAACGTCTTGTACCCGCGTATTTCCAAACCTGGACTTAGTAATGTTCTCCTTACTCTAAATAATATTGAAATACATTTTTTTTAAAACAGGCCATGTTGGGATTCGATCCTGTGATACCTGCATTACAAATGGATGTTATTATCACTACTTCTAGCGAGGAAGATTGTGGGAAGAGAAGAGAGATTGATTTTTTAATCATCCATAAGCTTTACGGAAAAATAAAGCGACCGAAATATAAAACTATTGTGACAGGATAGACTGTATGCAGTGTATACATTGAGTCAGTGATAAATGTACCTGCTGAATAAGCAATAGAAGGTACCTGTTATAACTGGTTCCTGCTATGTGAATTGGTGACCCCCCCCCCAATATACCCTTCCAACAATTTGCCCTTTTAATTATATTTTTTGTGTGAAAAGGCTAAAAATTGCCGAACTTTAAAAAAAAATCCTGAATATCTCAGTAACTGAAGGAACTATTAATGTCAAAAAAACACTAAAAAGTTTTATTTCCCCTATAATAAATTTATATAAACTCTCAAATTTTGAAGCTAGTTGAGTTCACAAAAATAAGGAAATCTACCAAAAAAAAGTTCAACGTAAAAAAAACACCAAGTTTTAAAAACATAAAAACGGAGTACGGAGCCGATTAAAGTTAATAAATGTAAGAAGAGCACCAAGTATACTAAAGTGCGTCTGCCCCATTGGCAAACTTGGTCCCATTTCGTCTACAAATGCAAAAGAAAAATATCAGTTTTCCCACAGGCAACCTCCAAACAGCCCAAATAATAATTAATTTTATAGTTTTCCATTCTAGGGTGTAATGCAATAATGCCGGGTTCAAAAACAACCCTCTTCTTACGTGATGAACCAGAGCAGAGGGACCTTCATTTGGTGGTCTTTAAGTACCCTTTGCCGGTAGGGTATCTCACAAAAAGACTGGTACAATACCAAGAAACATATGAGTTAGACTCTATCACAGATTTTCATAACCAACATACCTTCTATAAAACAGTCGACTGCCGATCCGTCGGAACACAAATTTTCATTGGAATGATTGGGAAGACCATTGATGTTACAAGGGATTGGGTTTTATTTCCGTATTGAATACATCCCCAACACCAAGACGTCAAGCAAGAAAACAAACGCAACTAAGAAATATAAAAAATTTTAAGTATTCAAGTCAGAACAAGACGCCCGTTACACAAGAAATAGGAATAATAATTCCAAACTCAACACTGCCAATATAACCTAAGACAATGCAGTTGGAATTTATTTAAATCAACAATTTGGTCTAATGATTTATGGTTCCTTTAATGAAATGTCACAAACGTTCTCAACAAAGAAATTAGTAATGGAAGAAATGGGACCAAGTTTGCCATGGGCAGACGCACTGAGTATACTTGGTGCTCTCTTAACATTTATTAACTTTATACGGCTCGTCCTCTTTTTAAAACTTGGTGTTTTTTTACGTTGAACGTTTTTTTTGGTAGATTAAAATTAAACGTTAGTACACTTTTAAAGACTTTGGTATACGAATATCGGCGAACTATCTGATTTCTGCATAGATACACAGAAGACATATACTTTTCATATTGTGGGGTACCTGAAGTCTAAGTTGTTCCACATTTTCTTCAAAATAAATAAAATGATGTCTCAATTTCCTTCCCTGAATATTGGTGACTAAGTGCATGGGCTCGATGTACATCGTACTACATTGTCTCCAGCGAATAATCATCGCTGTTATAGTAGATTTCAATTTAGTGAGACCTCATTAAAAGTTTTTAGGTTTGTCCATTCACCATGAGAGATAAGAGGATTCATTTTAATGGCCACGGGTAAAAAAGTTTATGGTACTCGTATCAATGTACATATTAATATACCTTTGCCTGTGTGAGGATTGTATTCATTTTAAGATTCAATCAAGTGTTTCAATTGAAGCGTCAGGATTAAATCATCAGCAATTATTGAATTAAACGTTGTTATTGAACAAACTTGCCTGTGACATGCAAAATTCATTCCCCTTTCACTGGCCATAGCATAGAGAAAGAAATGTCATTCTTATATCAATGCACATATAATGCAACGAAACATTTTGTTTATTTTTTTTTAATTTGGCCACCCAACCTTGCAAGAGATTAGCGCAAAGCAGATTGAGTCCCTTGACATCCCGGCCAACCATGGCATGAGTCTTTTATCATTAACAGTCCATGTAAGAACTGAATTCATCATTGGGTCCAGTAAGCTCAATCTGTGAAGGAACGTTGTACCATGACCACAATATGTTTTGTAATGACATCAAAGGCATAGGCTCCACATGGCCATCAAGTTTTTCGTTGTGGCCTCACATCAACACCACCTCTAAGGAAATATACAAGACTCTCACTTAATTTAAAATCTACTATAATGTACTTCAGATTCCGTTTTATCAAGACGTGCAGAGCCATGATTGTTACTGCAGTTGAAAATATTTCAGGTGTTATCAACACCCTGATTTATAGATCGGGGCCATTTTTTCCTCAGGCATCAAGGAACCTGTAGGCTTTTCAGGGTCAAAAGTAAGGAACATTTGAAGGATATCTTGAAACAATTACAAGACTATCGTACGATGAAATCGAAACCATTTTTCAAGCCCTTTTCACCAAAATTTAACCCGGTATGAAAGGAGATATGATCCGCCCGGAGCCATAGTGCGGGCTCCATAGATGACAACAGAATAAGTATGTGTTGCGTGAAGAAACAATGGGATCGAGTGCCCTATTCGTCACCGTTGTAGGTGGATTTTGAGTCCGGAGGACCATATCTCCTGCCACACCGGAACGAAACTGCCAGATGATGGCGGCCAAGCCTCTTTCTATATTGCAAAACGCCAAAATGAATCAAAATAGATTAGAGCAATGCAAACACAAACCGATTTTGGCACTTTGATGTGGGTCGGTCATGGGTGTTCCATGACGCATATACGACCTCGTCCTCGTCCGTTATTCATACAAAAATCAGAAATAACCTTACAGTGGAGTTGGTTCTTCAGCTCCAACGGTTTTGAAATAAGAAAATATTCCTTGACAACGTATAAAAAATTCAGATTTTTTGATAAGATTTCGCTTTTGCGTGTTAAACCAATGCTGATGTATAAATGTGGTATTTCTTGGCAGCACCCCCCCCCCGGAAACTGCATAGTGCTTGCTGACGTCATAACTTTGCAAAATTGTTTTTATTTGAACTTCTTTTTGTATGGAATCATGTTTCAGCAAATCTCATCGCGGTGTATGCAGAGTTTCTAGTGTTAAACCGTTCGTTTTATAGGAAATTCAATCGCTGAAAATCATGGCACTGTTTATATAAGCCCCTCTGATATACTGATCGCACCCCTTAAAAATCATCATCATCATCATCATCGTCATCATCATCATCATCAACATCATCAACGTCATCATCGTCATCATCGTCATCATCGTCATCATCATCATCATCATCGTCATCGTCATCATCATCATCATCATCAACATCATCAACGTCATCATCATCATCATCGTCATCATCGTCTCATCGTCATCATCGTCTCATCGTTATTATCGCCATCATCGTCATCATCGTCATCGTCGTCGTCATCATCATCATCGTCATTACCTCATCGTCATCATTACCATCCTACTCGTCATCTTCATCGTCGTCGTCTCCGTCGCTGTCGTCATCATCTCCGTTTTAAAGGGGCTTTCATGATCCACAGCCTCGTCCCCGAGTTACCTCAAACAAGTTTAGATCTTTATATCATCTGAACCGTTTGCCTATAAGTCTAGTATGTATGCCTGATCTTATGTGCAAAAAACCAAGCTGCTCTTGAAGAAAATCGTAATTTTGTATTTTCTGTCCGTGAACAGGTAGAAACCATAAACAAAAATGAAGGTGCTAGGATCGTCCGGGGGGCTACTTGTATTCAAATGCGGATATGATGCGTGAACAAGAAAACGCATAAAAGGGATCTCTTTTTTCAACAGGCGATCTACGCGCGTACATTGATTTGGGTGTCAAAAACAGCAAAATATGGAAAATGGGGTATGTTTTTCTTAATCCTGAAATTATGATGTACGTGTTTAGGGTATGTATTTATTCCAAGTTAAGCAGAGGTCAAAATCATCAAAAATATTGTAAATCGGAAGTAAAGCAAAGCAAGATAATAAAAGGTATATTAACGACACAATGCATTGCCTACTTGTTTAGAGTAGCAAAACTGACAAAAATACTTGTTAGGGTATGTTTTGTAGTCGATGGAAATACCTGTTTAGGGTGCATTTTGTAAGTCCATGTTCATGTTTGAACACGAGATCGTCAAATGCATCTTTAAGTCACGGTAGCGTCACTTGCTGATATTTTTTTCTTCTTTTCTGGTGTGTTCAATTCTCGAATTAATATGAATATCAGACAGAACGCCGCTTTTCCCATGGTCAATCTGGAATTTGACAAACGAATTACAAAAGCATCTTGACCTTCGGAGTGACGTTAAACCGTCGGTCCTATATGTGAAAAACATGTATATCGGTGTCAGTTTCAACGAGTTAGGTGAAAAACGTCAAATACCTAACACTATTGATATTATAGTAAATCGCTCATCAGTGTAAAATTAGCTATATCAACGAAGCAATTGCTTCCGATCACACGGTTGAAGATCGCAATTTCTTACAGTTTTCTGTTTTTTGTTTGTTTGTTTGTTTGTTTTTTTGCTGTTTTTTTGTGATTTTAACAAGACAATTTTATGATTTTTATTTTTGATCAAATGCAATAAGTAGCTCACACCATTAGTAGTGGTTTTTTTTTAATGCGTATGTAGTCAATCATGTTTTTTTATTAAGTTTACAGAGCAAACAGACATGGCCGCTTACTACCAAGCTCTCGGCTTCATGATCCTGGTACTTGTGCATTCTCCTATATGTCTCAGTCAACCGCCAGCTGAGGGCCAAGCGCCGGATGCAGGAGACAAGGCAGACCCGGATAGGCAACCGGATGCAGCCCATATGGCAGAACATAATGATGCACGATCTTTCCCAGAACGCCCTCTTCGTAATGCCAACAAACGCTACATCGGAGATGTCTACTCGAACTATAAAACCCACGCGGTTGACTTCACGTCTTGGTCCGCTCCGACATCCGTGCCAAATATCACAGCTACTGGATGAATAGATGGTGTAATGTCGTTGGTGTTGTTGGAAATATTGCTTGCTAGAGCAATCACTTCCTCAGGAGGAACATCCTACCTTGGTCTGGTTGGCAAGTACTCAGGCCTCTAAGTGGGACTATTGTCTTCAAGTTTAAATTGGGGTTAATTAGCTCTTAGTGAATTAGAGAGGCACCTGCAATCGTGAAATCCGTTGTAATCACATTTTAAAAGTGTTACAATTTTTTCTTCAACAACGATTCTGGGATAAAGCTCTTCTTTAAAGATACATGATGAGTAAACAAAATATGTTATTGGCTTATAGGTTCTCTCAAGTATAATTAATAAATACAGCATTAGGCCAGCAAGTTATCCTTTTCATCTTCTTTAAACAATCGTTGACGATGCGTGATTTTGATTTTGATCTTTGAAAATATTTGCTTCTAAAAAATGCAATCTTGTCGAGCCTTATTTTGTTTTTAATAATTAAGTAAAGGTGAAAAGTACGAACAAAAATGGCGAATGATCGCAATTTTGGATGAATTCTTCAATACGTAAACTACGTCTTTAAATCATTAACCTCGTCTACCGAGGGGGGGGGTGGTACCAACCCCCCTTCAGTTTTTTTTTCCCCTCTTTGCTAAAACCCCCTTTTTGGTGCCAATTATTTAATGCTGAGACGAATATACCTAACAGAGATCGGAAGCAAAGCTGTAGTCCCGTTGTTAACAGCTCGAGCGTATCGAACCAGGTCGTGTCTGTTTCGGCTTGCATGACTTGGCCGCACGGTGGCGCTGTGAGCACCTATAGTTTCTTTGGCAAGGACCTGCAAATCCAATTTTTAACACAATTTTGGTGCTTCAATTCATGACCTAACCTGAATATAATTATATGAACCGGCTCACATTAACACTTTATAGGTTTGACCATGTCATCAATAACTTCTTTCTTCTTAAGACATAAGTCAAAATTGCATGCATTTGTCCAATTGATCCTATTCCTGTTACAAATATGATTTGAGAAATAAACTGGTCCAAATTTGTGTCAATCGTGGGAGAGTAAGAGAAAGACACATGTTTAATTAAATGCAGGAGAGGGGGAAGAATCCAAGAAGTCTTTATACAGGGAATTTGTGAGGCAAATTCTACCTATAGTCGAAAATGAGTGCCCAAAGTGGGGTCATTTTATGTTATTCCATGGCTTATTGCAAAAGTCGGGAGTACTAAGAAATGTGTTCAAGCGTTTTGACAATAAGCACGCACGTGTGAGCTCATTGATTTCAAATAGCCCGCCAAATTCAAATCTGGGGTTATACATTGAAATAATTGAATAACGGATAACAGCTTCTTGAATCAGTCTAGGGAATCGTTGAATTACATATATTACCGGTACCAGACTCTGTACGCTGCAAACAATCCATTAGTTACTTGATTCGAATCTCTATTAGGTATATTCGTCTCAGTTTAATGTAATTGTCAATTGCCCTGTTCCGCTCAATTTTAATCCAAAAACAACATCCCCCGGGTTAGGTGATACAGGGTGATCCCAAGTGATCGATAGGGGGGTGGTTTAACCACCCCCCCCCCTCCGGAAGATAAGACCAACATGCCTAACACAACACAGGAACAACAACAACACGTGATTTTGAACCAATAGATAGCTATTGTCCTCCTCTTTCCTTGATACCAAAATGAGTACCAACATTCCTAGCATTTACTTCATCAATGTACGTCAAAAGTTCCGCATGTTCAGCAAAACTGCCATTTCCCATAGACACACACATGAAAAAAAATCAATTTTTCGCCAAAAAGGTTTGGAAAATCATATTTTTCATGCGGTTTTTGACTCTACTTGATGGGAAATGAAACTATTTTTTTATATAATGACAACATTTTAGATGCGTAATAAGGTGTTTGGAGTCGTAAAATTGCGAAATATCAATTTTCCCACCCTATAGTCAGTATTTTCATACTTTAGTCAACATATACGTCATGGTGACGCATAATGGAGATGTAGATACGTATTTTGGTACCAATGCCCGAAGAAGAAAATCTAAGCTAATCCTTGGTACCAAATTTACAGGAACGGGTTTAGTAACGAAAATCAAAAGGGGGGGGCCAATTTTGTTACAAAAAAAGGGCTCAGGTAGACGAGGGTTAAGACAAGATGAATACAACAAAGTGTTCATAATTTTGGCATCCCATAATGTGTCTATTTGTTCAAATCAATCTCAGACCCCAATCTATTCGAGCTTGCTCACATTGGCACTATGGCCCCCTTTTACAATATATCGGGTCAGAGATTCAATTAATATTAATATTAATTAAATTAAGAAAATATTTTATTGAGGTTTTGTCATAAGAAATGAAACTTTAATGTAATGATAGAATGAAAATAAACTAAAACTGTGACAAAGTTAGTATTTGTGAATTCATTTCAGGAAACTCCTACTTACGTAAGAGCTCTCATTCTGTAATAAGTCTTACAAACAGTAACAGTGGATCCATACTTCATTGTAAGACGACTGTTCTACCTGATTGAATATACTTTGCGCACCAGTTGCATAAGCCTACGCGTCTGCGTGCAAAGCATGTTCGACAGGCTAGCATCGGCCGAGGCTAGTATGAAGCTAAATTTTCAAATTCGAAAAAAACATGGTGTTAATTTCCAAGTTTTTCAATAAAAAACATGGGTTCTCGTTGATCTGGCCAAGTATTCATCAACAATCAGTTTATCGACCAGGAAAATCCAGGTTTTTCACTCAAGCATCCAGTTTGTTTTACGGTAAAACACTTCGATTTCGATTAAAAAAACCGGATTCCGCATGATATACCTTTTTTTTTCAACAAATGTTCTTAGCTCAATATCAAAACCGGGATTTTTCGACCGATATATACCAGTTTCATCGAGGAATCCAGGTTTTTCGACCGAGATTCTGGATTTTCAATCGAGAATCCAAATGTTTTCAATCGAAAAAACATGGTTTCTCGGCGATATACCAAGTTTCCGTCGACATCTGGTTCTCGTTGTTTCGTATAAAAATCAAAGCCCAGTAAATATCGTAATGCCCATGGTACGATGAACGCAAAACTATAACACTATTTCCTGAAGACTGACACATTACACATATGATAATTCTCGAGATATTTACATGGGGAAGCACGCAATTTTGGAACGAGTTTTACATCACTACAAACGTCAAGATATCCAAGGCTGATTTTTTAAAGTAATACTCATGAGCGCTTATGATGTAATAAATTTCGATCAATGATGTATAAGAACTTTCCTTACTTGATAATTTTTTTGAGCGGAGTTTGCGCGGTAAGTCTTGTTTTGCCTCATGCATTATGCATATAGCCATCACCACCACAACGGTGCCTTCAGGATGGTTCGTGTGTCTGTTTCGGTTATTACGGGGCGTGAGGCCAGGCGGTCGGACAGACACACGGGAGGAGGAGAGGAGGGATGGAGAGGAGAGAGAGAGCGAGCGAATGACGAGAGAGTAGATGAGGAGAGACGAGCGAGAGTAGATATATATATATATAATATATATATATATTTATAACCCGTAATATTTGTTACCGGTTTTTATAGACAATTCTTCCTGCTCAATCTGAATCCGATGGGTGGCCAGACGAAAATCTTAAGCATTTTCGAAGGAAGAAGAAAGAGAAGGAAACCACTAAAGTCACAATGGCCACCGAACTCATCTGTTTTGAGTTGTAATTTTTTTTGCCTGTGCATTTCAACAATACCCAAAGTGAACAATTAAATATATTGATTTGAGCACATGGACGTCTAAGAAAACCGAAAAACAATGAGACACATATCTCTAGACGTGATTGGTGCCTACATAGGGAATTGCACATGAATTTTATGCAGATGACCACAAATCTGTATACTACTGCATCGTCGTAAAGGATTGTGCAATTTCATTCTAAGCATCAGCACGGCTTCTAGCTACACCAGCTGTTGCTATCGTTGATGCCAGGATCAACACTGCCGACTCTGTTAAGGATGGATCTTGGTGGTACACTGGACGGACATTTCAAATGAAAGGTCACATTCAGAACATTGCACGCTCTGCGTCTTTTGGAATCTACAAAATTGGACGGATCCGTAGGTATTTAGAGGGTCGTCGAGTGCCAAATTGTGTAAGCACGTATTTCAATACGGAATAAATCGCAATCTCATCATAGTGCGCAGTTCACACTCCATAGAAAAACGTTTTACACAATTTGGCACTCGCCAGTGGTGTTAGATCAACCTACCACAGAACGCTTGGTTCATACTTTTGTGTCCACTAGATTAGACTGTAATAATTCTCTGTTGTGTGGTCTTCCTTTCAGTCATATTGCACATTTACAACGTGTACAGAACTCAGCAGCGAGACTTGTCACTTTGACAAACCGATATGATCACATTTCGCCTGTTCTGAACAATCTACACTGGCTAAAAGGTAAAGACCGCATCCGTTTCAAAATCTTACTCATTGCCTACTACGAAATGGTATGGCTCCCAAGTACTTAGAACCTCAAGGAACTTATCTCGGATTATAATCCAAGTATTTCTCTACGCTCATCTTCGAAAGGTCTTCTTAGTGCTGGTCCACGAAGTAAGACTATGTATGGCTCCCGGGCATTTGCCATTGCAGCTCCCCGTATGTGGAACAGCTTCCGGTGGATGTTAGAAATGCACAAACTATTTCCACATTTAAAACTAGACTGAAGACAGCGCTTAGATACTTTGTTGTAGCGCTTTATAAGTGACAATTATTATTATTATTATTATACTATAGGTTTTCCCGTTCGATTTCACATAATGTTCATCCTAATTCAACAATTGTTTAGTTCAAATTCGTCCCAAAAATCGAAACTCTACATTTGCCAACTCGATTTCGTCTTTGGACGTTCAAAATGGTCGATGGTCAAACGACTTCAACCTATGGTCATTCAATTTCGTCCCGTGTGGTGAATTTAGTCCGATCTTCAAAACGGCGATATAATGGGTGGTTGGATTACGTCTTTGGTTACTGGGTTTTACCAATTGGTCTTTTCAATTCGTCCGGTGTTTCGGGTGAAATATTGACTACTTCTAATTGTATATATTTCTAAATTATATATATATAGTTGTGAACAGTAAAAGCTGTTTCATAATTTTGACATGAGCCAAAATTAAAAACTACATTTAAACATAAATATATGTATAAGATCCAAATTTAAATCTGGAATTGATTTGTCCCTGCCACAGTCTTTCGAATTTTATTTAAAATTAATTCTAAAATTGTAATTTAGAGTGCACCCTCTCCTGATTGATACATCACTAACAAAATTGCCGCCATAACGTCACTTACTATCCTGTTAAGAACCATTTCAAATGTTAGGTATTAAACGCATGCATGATACCCGGCCAATGCAGGCCTATACGACGAATTCGAATGATATTTGTTATGAATCCGGATGACCAATGGCGAAATCGGGTAGCTATGTACAACGAAATTGTATGACCCGACGAATTTGGATTAAAACGACGAACCGGTGGCGACCATTGACGAGTTAGGTGACCAGGTTTGAAGTTGTTTTGAACCAAGCCGAAATCGATTTGGCAAAGTACATTTTCGTAATTTGGGGACGAATTTGTAGGTAAACCATTGTTGAATTCGGATTTTTATAACTGCGAAAAGGTTTTTATTCCGAAAGGTCGAATTCCGAAAACTCGGAGAAACGACCTTTCGGATAATGACATTTCGGAGTAAATATCCTTTGAAATAAAAAATAGTTTTTTACTCCGAAAGGTCGATATTCCGAAAATTCGGAGAAACGACCTTTCGGAGTAATGACCTTTCGGAGTAAATATCCTTTGAAATAAAAAAATAGTTTTTTACTCCGAAAGGTCGATATTCCGAAAATTCGGAGAAACGACCTTTCGGAGTAATGACCTTTCGGAGTAAATATCCTTTGAAATAAAAAAATTAGTTTTTTACTCCGAAAGGTTTTTATTCCGAAAGGTCGATATTCCGAAAATTCGGAGAAACGACCTTTCGGAGTAATTACCTTTCGGAGTAAATATCCTTTGAAATAAAAAATAGTTTTTTTTACTCCGAAAAGTCGATATTCCGAAAATTCGGAGAAACGACCTTTCGGAGTAATGACTTTTCGGAGTAAATATCCTTTGAAATAAAAAAAATAGTTTTTTACTCCGAAAGGTTTTTACTCCGAAAGGTCGATATTCCCAAAATTCGGAGAAATGGCCTTTCGGAGTATGAACCCTTTCGAATAAAAACCATTCGATCAATGAACCTGTTTTAGATTTCGGAAATAATGAACCTTTCGGAAAACCAATTGCCGTTCGGATTAATTCACCCATCGGAGAAATAGATTTTCGAAGAAATTACCATTCTGAGTAAATACCTTCGGAATAAAGACCTGTCGGAGTAATAACCTTTTCGGAACAAAATCCGTTCGGATAATGACACGTCGTTACAGGGCGTGAAGCAAGCAGCCATGGCTCTCTATTTTGACCCTCAACCAGTCACAATAGGTGTGACTCAAGGTCCATCCTAATTCCGAAGGCAAACATTTAACTCACACAATTCTTCAAAAACGAAAGGCGTGACTTTTTTGGCACCTCTCAAAAGGATGTACCTTAAAATCCAACGCGGAAAGGCTGGAATTTCGGCATTATTAATATCTTGGTATGGTATAATGTTCCCGGTTATGTGTTTGACCCATGTTAAGCCGAGCACCTTGACGAAAATGGCTCGGAAAATCTCTCAGAAATTTGAGTTTTAAACTTTTGAGTTGGTATGTTGATCATACCCTCGGAATATTTATATAATGCTTCATCCTTGGCCCCATATCATTATTGTGCCCCCTGCGGGCTCGGGGTGAAGATTGACCCCGCCTGTGCTTCCATGCATGTCGTAAAGGCACTAATGGGTACCCCTGCGGGTTCGGGTAGAATAGGCCCCCTTTGTAGTTTTAAGAAACTTGTATAGTTTTAAGATGTAGTATTAATGCATTAGTATTTCTACTTATAATTTTAAGAATATATTTAAAAGTGTTTAAAAGTGTTAAAATATAATCATGATAGTTTTGTATTACTCGTATAAGTGTTTTAAAATCTGTATCCAGTTGGGGATCATGCTCATGTATACCAAGAGACCTATAAAATATACCATATATGATACCATCGATTCGGGTTCCTGTATTTGCTCAATGTTTCCATATTATAAATTGTCGTATCCTGGGCTTTTTAAAGGGATCTCATGGTTGCATGTTCTGCGTGGAATTTGTTTGGGTAGATTAGCTGTATTTAAAGTTGAAGTTTTTTTTGTCTTGATACATGATGGGTGAATGAACTTTGGTCATCAGTGTCAGGCGCGTCCAAGGGGGTGCCGGGGGTGCCATGGCCCCCCCCCCCCACCTACGGATTTTTTTTTTGAAGGAACCAGTCATAGAGAAAAGAACGAAAAGCGGAAATGACACTGAGTTGGCTTACAATTTCGACGAAAAGCTATATTATTATCGCTCCAAAAAGGACAGAAAGAAACTATATAACCATTCACTGTTCAGACCACCGAACTTTGACTCATTCATGCCTTTCTGTGAGTCGGAACATCGACAGACTTCCAAATTCGTGACAGCAAATCGCTACGAAATTACGGATATAACTGATTTTTACCAAGATCACATCGATAATTAGAAAAAAAATGTTAAATACTCTCATGGTCGTCAATCGGTGGGGAACGAGGGGGGCATAAGGGGGACATTACCAATGGAGGATCCGGTGTCCGTCGGCCTCCCCTCGTCGAGAAATAAATCAATGTGACAATGACACTTAGTTATGTTGGCAAATACTCTGTAACATATAAATTTCCACCCAAATTTTACGCTACCTGGAAGAATTACAGACCCGATTTCAGTGCAGGGCCTGTTTTTTGTTTGACAAAAATGACGTGATCGTCTCGACCAATTTTACTATACCTTGCAACGGCCAGCACTTGCACCAAAGACTCACCACCTCCATCGAATTTGACTTGTCGTTACTATAATAAACTTTACTTCTCATAACAAACAAAAATATTTTTTTTACACTACTGGTGTAATTTACCACTCTCCTGGATTCTGCCAACACTTTCAATATTCACACTTAACCCGATGTGGGCGGTTAGGCCCCCTGCTTGGTGGGTGGGGTTTTGTTAAATTTCACCCAAAGACGCCGTTATTTTGTGCAAATTTTCACCCGAAAGACCCCTATTTTTTCAGTCCTCTGTCCACCGAATGCCCCCAGGTTTTGGAAGCGCGAGCCTACACCCATATCTGTTTCATAGGTATAGGAATAAGGTTGGGCGACGTTTTTTCGTCTTCATGATTGAATATTAATATTATTGTGTTTACACTTTGTAAGTTCCTCTGACAATGATGTAAGAAGGACATTTTTTGGGATACGTAATTAACTCGGATTTCGACAATTTTCAGCCACCTGTTGTGGGGAAAATCCCCATTATCGCTGCGGAGAAAATGGGAATTGCTGCAAAACGCGTTTTCTAAGCGCTGATTCTCCTAGACTCTGTGAAAGTGCGCTCAAATCCCTATCAGATTCCAACGTACTGGATCAGAAAATAAAATATCAAAACATTACAATAATATTGCATCTTGCCATCCTCCACCTTTTTCAAGAAAATTGCCCGACACAGGTTTTTTATCTTTGCCTATTTACAAATCGAACCGCGCCCGACGTTGTTTTCAATATTCTTGTTGTCAAACCTTTTCATATGGATTTTCTTATCTCGTTTTTAGATCATTAGGTGGTCAACATCTAAGTTTCAAGAATTTACAACGACTGCACACTTTTTATTCTGCCAAGCTAATCTAGTCATTACAGTATAGTATCTTTAGGTAAGCTTACGGATTGGCTGCAAGTAGCTATTAACCTCCCTTTTGAAACTCTGCAAGTCCTGGTTCGATGCTACATGAGCAGAATGGCATTCCATAAGCCTCAGCAGAATGGGAGAAATGATTCCTGTGGGAGGAAAGTTGGACTTGGGGACTTTCACAATAAGGTCATAATCTAGGCTTAAACATTAGTTATCTAATTAGTAACGCTGACGGATTGGCGCAAAGATAGCGCTTAACCTCCCTTTTGAACTCTGCAAGTCCTGGTTTGATGCTACATGAGCAGGAAGGTCATTCCATAGCCTACAGAGAATGGGAGAAAGGATCTTCTGTGGGAGGCAGTTGGACCTTGGGACTTTCCACAAGCAAGCAAGAGACCCTGACTGGGCGCCTAAGGCGAGGATCAACTGAAAGCAACCCAGGTAGCAGCTGGCTGAGTGCGTGTCCATAAAACCTGCGGTGGAAAAGAGTGGCATTTCCAAGCTGCCCTGCGATTAACCCAGTGGTTGATGTGATGAGTGGCGAGCTCACTCTCTGGATACCAATGATGGCAAATGGCACTCTCCTGGATTGCATATAGTTGGGCTAGCATCTCGACGGAGCAATCCTAGTCGCTGACTGGTATTTTTAGCCATTTTGGTAATAAACAGGACACCATAACAGGCTCATACCGATGGAGATTCCAAGTAGATCGACCCTGTTAACCTCTTCTAGCGTTGTACCCAAGAAGTGAAGACTCGGATGGCCTGTTGCCAGCATCTTTCTTGTTTGATATTGTACAGTTTTACACTTGGCAGCACCGAAAAGTACATTCCATGAATTTGCCCAAGACTCGATTTCCTGCAGTCCCTTTGTTGATTCAAGATTGCAATTTCTTTGAATACCTCACCTGCGTCTGGAGGCGTTAAGATGAGAAAGATTGCAAGCAGCTGGGATTCTGTCCTCTTTTGACTTTATAAGGTCATAAGTGTGACAATCGTCTGCGTAAGAGTAGGGATGGATTCCGGATTCTTCTTGTGATGTCGTCAAGAATATCATAAAAAGAAGGCCGAGGATTGAGCCTTGTGGTAAACCTTCAATTGGTCGACTTCTTGCGGATACCCTCCCGGTTTTTAACTTCCTGACCCTGAGGGAGGCGGTCCACGGTCTGTGTTAGGGCCTTCAGCCACTTCATAACGGTAGCTGAGAATCCGAAGGCAGAAAGCTGGCCAGTAGACCAGGATCCACACTCTGTCAAATGCGTTGCTGATAGCAAAGACATACAATTCTAGCTCCTCTCTGTCATTGATGGCTAGTTGATGTATTGGGAAACATAGGTCAAGGCATCAAGATGTAGAATGGCCATACCTAAAGCCATACTGGTCTGTTTATACAATGAATGCGCATCAAGATTGGCGCACATTGTTTCCCTAGATCAGTCGATCCATATTGGATATTATTTAGATATCACGAATCGGTCGCATAGTTACTTAGCGATGCTTTTAGCACTCTTATGAA
Source organism: Ophioderma brevispina (assembly GCA_023653785.1). Taxonomy (NCBI): domain Eukaryota; kingdom Metazoa; phylum Echinodermata; class Ophiuroidea; order Amphilepidida; family Ophiodermatidae; genus Ophioderma; species Ophioderma brevispina. The sequence goes on along the minus strand of JAMKCH010015278.1, from coordinate 24,341 downwards.
CATGGGATGTCACTCTGTTCAGCTACTTTCCACATCACGGCTCTTTGCCCTTAGCAAAGCAAAGTTGGAATATACGTACCAGTGGAACCGCAGTTCTGGGGCAGCATTTCTCCAAACGATGGCTGGGATGCCATTTGGTCCGGAGGCATTGTTGACATCTAGTTTCACCAGTATGTTTTCTTTACCTTCCTTGGCCAGAATACCATCTTGCCACAGCTTGAGGTAGTTCTCCGAGGGACTGCGGATACAGGCTTGTAATATTTCAGCAGCATGAAATGGTAACCTTTCACTGAAGAAAGTCGCAAAACATTCCGCTTGTTGGGTCCTCTACAAGCTGCATGCAGAGTTGCCTGATTTAAGACTGGTATTTCAGACTTCCCTCCTTTTCCCATTTCGGTTGGCGAGCCGTCACACCACCAATCACTTAAACCCATCTGGAGCTCGTCTGTCAGTTTATCTCTGACCTTATCTTGTGCGTGGAAGCAGCTTTCCTAGAACAGATGTATACTCGTTTTCTATCTTGTTGTAATTTAGGCGAGCTCGGGAGTTCCAGAGATTCTCACCTTCTCCAGGCCTATCTTTTCTTCTTCAGAGCTTTGTCGCAGCCTTCTTCCACCATTCTGGATAAGATTCAAAGGCCTTGATCACCTTTTGTGGAATGAATTGTTGCATGGCATCACTGATGGTATTGGTGACATTCTCACATGATTTATCAGGGCAGTCTCTTATAAGAAGACTATTCCATGGAGTTGTTGCAAGATACTTCCTCAGTCCATTCCAGTCAGCTTTTTTGTTTAGCAAAAAATTTCCTTGGTGGAGTCGCATCAGATAATGGTAGGCTTGCAGTGTTGTTTTCGCAAGGTAGTGTTCTGATGTTCCAAAGCTGTGATCAATGGAGACTGGAGAAAAAAGATTTGGAGCGTCGGTAATGATGAGATCCAGTCGGTTGTCAAGTTGATGAGTGGCTCCAGGAACAATTTGGGTCAGATCATGAGTGCAGCAGAAGTCAAATACTGCCCTACCTTCTGCATCACTTGCAGAAAAAGTGCGAAAGAGGTTCTAAACTTGTCCTCATATGGAACCCTGTAAGGTTCTTCAAGGAACCAAAACAAGTTTTTAACTTCTATACAGGGTGTCCCCCAAAAAAATGCAATCCTCGCAGTTGGTGCTATAATTTCAAAAATACTGAGAATTATTCAAATTTTATAGCAGATTCTGAATGCCAAACTAGTTTCGTACATCCTGTCCAAATTTTGTGTGATACGGTTCACTAGTTTTGAAAACAAAGGCTCTTATGTAACCCTCTGTCAAATTACCCCATTCCAAGTTTGCCTTAGGTCGTTGATCCAGGTTCACCTTCAAAAGTTGAATAAGATGTCTTTTAACGACAAAAAATCTTCTGCTACTAATCCTTTCTTTTGTTTAAAAAAAATAAATTACTAAAATATTTGTCATTATTGTTTTTTTCCACGGTCTTTTATCGTCTGTGCAGTATTTTCCTCTTCTCATATTTAGAGTAGTAACTTTGCCAAACTTAAAGGTTTCATCTTCAGTGTGTCTAACAAATCCGCGTGAATATTACAAACTGCAGCGGAGAGATCAAATACCAAATGATTTAAATACTAAATGAATGGAAATGGTATGAATGGCTGATGAATGGATGTTGAAGACTTCCTAGATATATGGACCTTTGAAGAATAACAAACAGACACAAATAATCCACTGAAAATCAAACATGAGTTGCATCAAACCCCCCACAAAAAACAAGTCAGATATTATTGTGAACACAGAAGATTTCCCTTATTTGTCAAAGACATGTTGGCTTTAAATGTTTAATATTTAATCTACAAGGTTATACTGGGTTAATTGAACCAAACTTAAGTGGTAGGATAAAGAGACACGAGAAGAGAGATAAAAACAGGCACCTACGTACTTAAGCATGCCTTGATTGTGTATTCATCAGTCAAACTTGGAAAGGTTTAAATTGTGACTTACTTACGTAATCGCCTATGTTCTAAAATTAAGTGAAGCAAATCAGATGAAATTTGAACAGTAGGTGGGGAAAAGGATAGGCCTTACAAATATCTCGCAACATTTCAACATTTTTAAAACAATTTTGAAATAGCCCAACCATTTCTATGCATTTGGTATTTAATCCCTCCACTGCAATTTGTAATATTCACACGGATTTGTCAGACACACTGGAGTTAAAAAGTTTGGCCAAGTCGCTAAGTTACTATTCTAAATATGAGTAGAGGAAAATGTTGTACAGACGATAAAAGACCATGAATAAAACAATAACGACAAATATTGTAATAATTTATTTTTAAAAACAAAAGGCAGGATTAGTACCAGGAGGTTTTGTGGTTGAAAGACCTTTTATTCAACTTTTTAAGGGATCTCCTGTTTGCAGTTTCTGACTGTGATTTTAGATTATCGATTAAAGTTGAAGTTTGTGCTTCATACATGGATAGGTGATGACTTTGTCATCAGTGTCGCGCGGATCCAATGGCGGGGGGTGCCGGGTGCTTGGCACCTCAACCCCCCCCCCACTCTACGGATTTTTTTTGAAGGAAACATTCATAGAAGAAACTAACAGAAAGCGGAAATTACCTGAGTTGCTTCAATTTCGCCGAAAAGCGATATTATTTATTCGTCCAAAAGGACAGAAAGAAACTATTAACCCTCATGTTCAGACCAACGCTGACGCTTGAGCTCCATCTCAGATTCCTTTCAACGCGCCTTTCTGTGAAGCGGAAGCATCGACAGACTTCCACTTCGTGACCAAATCGCGTTGAAATTATCGGATATAAGCTGATGGTACCCAAGATCACAGTCGAAATAAAAAAAGGTTAAATACTCTCAGGTCGTCATCGGGTGGGGAACGAGGGGGAATAGGGGCCATTACCAATGGAGATCGGTGTCCGTCGGCCCTCCCTCGTCGAGAAATAAATCAGGTGACAATGGCAGCGTAGTTATTTGGCAATACTCGCTAATTTTACGCGTACCTGCAGAATTACAGACCCGATTTCAGTACAGGCCTGTTTTTTGTTTGACAAAAGTACGTGATGTCCGATCCAATTTTTAACTATACCTGGCAATGGCCAGCAAGTGCAAACCAAGACTCACCACTGCCATCGCATTGAGCTGGGTGTTATACAGTCGACGATCGAAAAAAAGATATTCTCAAATACAAACCAAAATAGCGAATGCCAATTGTGTGAAGGTCTTTCTCCGTGAACTAGAATTTAAATGATTCAAAACTTAAAAACCCGAGGCCGACCGCGGGAGGCACTCCCATCTTTGAGCCTCGCGTAGGTATGCTCTTAAAGAACCCCTCTCATCAGCAGCACGTTTTTCTCACCCAAAGACCCCATATTTTGTTTAATTTTCATCCCAAGAATACCCCCCATATTTTGGAAACTTTACCACTGTCTCCAAAGACCCTTATTTTGTGAAGAACAGTTTCACCCGGAAAAATTATTTTTAGAAATTCGCAAAAATAATCTCAACCCAAAACCCCATTTTTTTAAAATTTGCCAATTGTCACTCTGAAAGCCCCATTTTGTTGGGGCAATTTGGCTGTCTCGCACGCAAAGACCCCTATGCCCTTGGGAGGCGCGAGCATTACACCGGCAGTAGCGTATCGCATAGTGAGTATAATGGGCGACGTTTTCGTCTTGCATGAGTGAAATACTAAATAGGTCGACACCGTTTAAGTCTCGGACATGATGTAAGGAAGGAATGTTGGGTACGTATTACGACGCGGATTCGGATAATTTTTAGCTCCCGCATATTGGTGGGTGGAAAATACCTATTGATCGGGGGGGCGCAAATGCGGAGTTGCCGCAAAGTGGGGCGTTTTCTAAACGCGGATGCGCCTAGACTCTGTAGAAGGTGTCTCAATCCCTACAGATTCCCAAAATATTGAGCGAAAATAAAATATCAAGACACATTCACAAAATATTGCATCTGCCATGCTCCACCTTTTTTTTCAAGAAAATTTCCCGACCTAGGTTTTTTAAATTCCTTTTGCCTGCTTATTACAAAATGCGGACATGCGCCCGACCATTGGTTTCATATGCTTTTGGTGCAACCTTTTGTATTTCTTATTCGCTTTTTAGATCCTTTAGGGTGGGCCAACATCTCAATTTTCCAAGAATTTCACAACGACTTCGCACTTTTTGTTTATTTATGCCCAAGGCGAATCTAGGCATTAACAGCAGTTTCTATTGAAGTAACCTGGACGGATTGGCGCCACGATACTCTGCAAGTCCTGTTTAATGCTGAGCAGGAATGGCATTCCATAAGCTACAGAGCGATGGGAGAAATGATCTCTGTGGGAGGCCAAGTTTGACCTTGGAACTTTCACAGCAATGTGTCATGAGACGCTGACTAGCTCTGACTGAGCGCCAAGAGATGATCAACTGAAAGCAGCTCAAGCAGCTGTCCTGAGAGATCGGTGCTTGTCCAAAGACATGCGGTGGAAAAGAGTCACAAATCCAACTGCCCTGCATGGACCAGGTGGTTGATGTGATTAGGCGAGCTCACTCTCTGAGATGCCAATTATGGAAATGGCACGTCTCTGGATTGCATCTAGCTTGGATAGTGAAGTGGGCGTTGCTCCACGACACCATGCTGATTCTTGCATATTCCATGTTGGCTCGAACCATGGATTTATAAAAGCCTATCATTTGTCTCTAAGATAGTGGTGCACTCGACGGAGCAATCCTAGTCGCTTACTGAGCAGTTTAGCCATGTGGTAATCACAGAAGTCCTATGCAGATCATTACTGATGGAGATGCCAAGTATACGACCCTGTCGACCTCTTTTGAATTTTGTAACCAACATGGAGACTTGGATGGCCTCTTCAGCATCTTTCTGTATAATTTTTACAGTTTTACACCGAAACTTAAAGTCATGAAGTGGCCCTCACTATATCCTCGATTTCTGCCGGTCTGGTTTGAGAGAGGGCAGCAACTGGGATTCTCTGTCCTCTTTTGACTTTTATGAAGGTCGTTGGCTGACATCGTCTGCGTAGTATGAGGGATGATTCAGCTTCGTCCTTGTTATGCGTCCGTCAAGGAATATAATAACAAGAATACGGCCGAGGATTGATCATTGTGGGTACACCTGCTTGATCGACTCATTCTGGATACCCATCCTGTTTTTAGGGATGACTCTGAGGGGGCGGTCACTCAGGTAGTCTTTCAGCCACTTCAGTAACGTATCTGAGAAGCGCGAAGGTCGAAAGCTGGCCAGTGGACCCAGGATGCCATGCTCGTCAAATCGTTGCTGATATCAATATCATACAATTCTAGCTTTCTGTCATTGATTGGAATTACCGTCATTTTTAGTGCTGTATTGGGAATACAATAAGTCAAGGCTCCGATCAGAATGTAGAATTGCCATTACCTAAAGACAAGCCATACTGTCTGTTTGATAATATATGACATGGGCATCCAGATGGCGCCACATTGTTTCATAGAACAGTCGCTCCCGCCAAGCCCTTAAGCTTGGATATTATGGATAGCAAGGAGATCGGCCGATAGTTACTAGGCGAATGCTTATTACCCTTCTCCCATACTGGATGATCCTCAGCACTTCCATATCACTGGCACGTGGCCCCCCCTCTTACAAGGACAAGTTGGAATAACTGCCATGAAACAACCGCCAGTTCTGGGCAGATTTCTCAAAAACGATGGCTGGGATGCCATCTTGGTCCGGAGGCTTTGTTGACATCGAGTTTGTCACAGTTGTTTCTTTACCTTCCTCTACCAGAACACCATCTTGTGCCACAGCTTGAGGTACTTCTCCGATGAAGTGCTTCTGGAGACAGGCTTGTGCACGTTTCAGCGCAGGAATAGTTAGACTCCTCATCTGAGAAAGTCGCAAAACATTCAACTTTTGCCTCGGCAGAGAGGTATGTACCAGTTTTTCCTGATTTAAGGACTGGTTTTCAGACTTCCCTTCTTTTCCCATTAGGTTACACCGTCCACCACCAAGACTTAAATCCTCTCTGATTCTACTCCGATCTTGTGAGTGGAAGCAGCTTTTCTAAAAACAGATGTACACGCGTTCTAGCCCTTGTTGTAGATTTAAGGCAGCTTCGGGAGCTCCAGAGATTTCCACCTTTTCCAGGCACTATCTTTCTCCTTCAGAGCTTTCCGTCCGCAGGCCTTCGTTTCCCACCATATCCTGGATCAGATTCAAATGCCTTTATCACTTTTGTGGGAATGAATTCTTTCATGCATCATCTGATGGTGATTTGTGACATGCTCAATGATTATCGGCAGTCTTACCATTGGATGTATCCAAACATTCCTTGTGCTAGTCGGACAGATAATGGGCTGAGCGTATGTTGCAGTTTTTTCGCATAGGGTAGTGGTCGGATTTTTCTACAAACTGGTGATCAATTTGGAGACTGGATAAAAAAAAAAGATTGGACGTCGTAAGGAATTAGATCCGGCGGTTGCCTAAATTGAATGAGTGCCCTCCAGAAACCATTTGGGTCAGATCATGAGTGCAGCCTAACGTTCTGCATCACTTTTCAGAAAAAAAATTGCGAACGAGGTTCTAAACTTGTCTCATAGTGAACCTCTATAAGGTTTTCTACGAAGGAGGACAAAACGAGTTCTTTAACTTCTGTATAGCCTTTCATGGTTCGTTAGGACCATTTTGTGTTCTCAGATTTTTAAGAACCATTTTGGCGGGTTCCCTTATTGAAGTGTTCCCATCATACGAGCGTACAAAAAGTTCTAAGTTGCATTTTTTTCCTGAGATTTATTAACACTTAAGTGCCTAAGTGGCGGCCATAGTACCCAAGAGTTGTTTTTTTCGATTTCGGAGATTTCCAGTCGTGTAAAATATTTGTGACGTCTAAATTTTTGTAAATGTGTACTTAATGATGCCATTACTTTCCATACAAAAAATTACTAAAACTTTTAGCCCTGTTAATGAGATAATTAGCTTGGGTCCTAGAACCCCCCCCCCCCCCCTCAGGCACCAACGGAGTGTGATTTAAAAATAAAAATTGGCAAACGCCCATTGCCTTGCCAATATTATTTCGGCTTAGTAGTTCCTATGCATGAAACACAATTAATTACATCATCAGAAAAAATAATTAACCGTCTTTAACTGTCCTGAAAAGAAGCATTCCCATCATCGCGACTGCGCGCCATGCTATACCACATATGGCAAATAAGGCTGCACCCACAAAAAATATAAGAATACAAATGGAATGTTTGTGTAATATATGTAAATTGGTCATTCTACCAGGAGTCCAGATATAAACACAAAAATTTTCTGCAATGTGATGCGTTGAAGCAGGTCGCGAAACCATCATGTTACTTTTGGACTATTTTTCCGCATTTGAAAACAATGATTTGCCTATTTCCAGACGTAAAACTCACTTATATATTGCAACCTTTGGCCTTGCTTATACCCCCCTCAAAGGTGGTATGAAGGATTTCCACTTGTCACTTGAAAAATCCATCAGTAAGTGGTTTTGCCTTAGGTGGGTTCCATGGACCCCCCCCCCCCCCCCTTAGGCACCAACGTGAGTTGAAACCCTTATGGTCACTACGTGTTAAATAATGTAAAGCTTTCTGTGGAGATTTTAGTGTATGGTTTGCAGATTGTACAAAAAGGAGATTCTAAAGATTTTATAAACGCGACAACTCTGTGGACCATGCAAGACATTTTCAATGTTAATAGAGAGCATATACTTGAAAAACTTTTCTCAAGGATACGTATTTGCCCTTAAGATATTCAAAATTTTGGATACCCCTTGTATGCAAAAAAAGGCTATTTTTCACCGAATGCATTAATTACATTAACAATTCTAACAAATTTTATGGGCTGAATTTAGGAAATTTTCAATTTTATTCAGTGTATATCAAAACAAATGTAATAAAAAAACATGAAGAAAAAGACCAGACTGTGACAAAGATTGATGGTATCTAATTGGCATATTTTCTATTCACATTTATATGTGAAAAAATGAGGAATTTGGTGAGAATTAGGCAATGTGAGAGTTTTTGTCATCTGGACCCATTTTCACCCTCCCGTTTATGCAGTAAGCTCTGTGTTTCAGTTCCCTATTTTGTCTGAATAATAGTGAAAAATCCTTATGACCTTTTCTTTCACAAGAGTAAATTGCAAATGATATTCAGTCACTTCAATGATAATTGTGCACGAATTCAATTAATTTAATAGATCATATTATTAATTAAACAACTTTCAAAAAGTAAATTATCACCTGATCCATATAGTGCAACAAGACTCTTTTCACAACAACTTTATTTTCTAAATTTAAGCTATTTTATTAACTCAATAGCTATGTCCATTGGCCATCATACCTTAGAAAAGTGATATGAAACATTTCCCCATCAACTACATTGGAAAAGGCTGATTGCTATATAAAATGCAGAGCTTCCGCCTTCGCACGGGAGGGGAAACCTAAAATTTAACTACTCTGGGGGTGGGGGGGACCTCTCCCGCATCTATCCCCGCATCGCGTCTGCTACGCAGCCATTCTATCCCATCTCTTGACTTCTCTTGGCACCCCACCTCCAGTCGGGGCTTGGATCCGCCCGCTGATCAGTGTAGAGGTGTATAGTTATAAAATTTATCAGGCTATTACCCGTCTGCCGGCCCAGTATGAAAAGCAGCATTCTGCTTGGCCAGTTTACTGCCTTTTATTCTGCAATAATGGTCGCCAATGTAATTTCTTATTAAATGAAGCTGTGCTTAGGTAATAGAATAGAAATAAGGGTTTGCAGTGTCATTTAGGGGCTCTACAGTATCCTCGCCCATTATTCATTTTGTCTGACCTCGGAACACTATTCGCCCATAATGACACTGTAAACCCTTTATTTCTTAATATATCTTTGAATGCGTTTTTTTTTTTTATTGATGCATGTTTTTATTGTATTTTTGCAATTAGTTGCTTTAATCTTGTTTTATACATGATGGGGGATGACTGGTTCATCATGGGTTGATTGTGTATCCCTTTTGTAATTTAATGGATTGATATGATTGTGATTTTTACGTCATATATTGGTATAATATTTTGATTGTTATCTTAAGACCAAATGACACAATTGTGTTGAGGTTCGGTATTTCAATACTAGTCTCACGCACATCATGCGTATTATTGCATGCCTCCCTGGACAAATGGTACTAATAACTGTAAAATATCCAAATGCTCCAAAACCGAGCAGCATGTCAACTATGAGGGTCCAGGTAAATCAAAGGACCACAAACACAATGGATTTATATACATTGTGAGTCAATAAAAACCCTAAATTTTAAGAAAGAAATAATTAAATGTTGAAGAATTATTTTTGCTGCACTTTGCTGAGAGACTTACAATCCTGTTTTTAAATCAAAAATATACATAATAAATGTCTGACAACCCAACCTTCCCTTCCTAAAAGACACAAAATGATTGACCATAGAACCATATTACCTATCGGAAAAAAGTAAAAAAAATAATACTTTAGTACCTATAACTTGACATACCATATAAAAGTGATTTTAAACCCATGTATTTGCTTGTTTGTATAGGCGAAAAAGACCATAAAATGAAACACTGGTCATTGATAAAAACAGAAAATTGTATTGAGTGGCGCGGTTTGGACTGGCAAAATTGTCGACAACCCCTCACCCCTCGGTCCAACTTTTAAATTTATAATTTTAAAAAATGATGGTTTGGTCAAAAACTTGGTGGCAGGGGTGTTTTTGGGTCAAAAAAGCACGTTTTTGAGCTAAAAACGTAAGAATACGATTTATTAATTTCTTCTTAGCACACAAATTTAATCACATCAAAGCACTACTACAACTCTCTGCATTTATATTTATTAGATTCTGTTTTAATACAATATATAAAGGGTCTAGCAAATTTAGCCCCAAAATCACACCTTTTTTCCATAAAAAACCCTTATAAATCACTTCTCACCACAACGAGTATTGCCTGAAACCTTTATGCAATATATAAAAAGTAAAAAAAAAAAAAAAAAAAAAAAAAAAAAAAAAAAAAAAAAAAAAACTTACCTTAAAAATAAAAAAAAAATAATTTCGCTAACTTGCAGCCCAATTTCATTTTTTCGGCATAGAAAATCATCCCTGCCACAAATTAATTTCAACCTACAACCATCATTTCCTTTAAATCTTATATATTTATCCTTCAAATAAAGGTGGGTTGTTGTTTTGTTGGTCGGTGGGAGGGGGGGGTATCCCGAAAACTAGAGCACTTTGCAATGCTCGGCGGCTCCCTATTTTTTTGGGGTGGAACATGTCACGTCTAATATGGAACCTGCAATCCCCTCAAATGTTAGTAGTTTGTGAGCAGGGCGATTAACACAACTTCATATAACTATATCCACAATCTTGGTCTAAAGGTGCATTTCTTGTTTCCACACTGTTTTTAGTCATTGTTTCACAGTATCCCTTAGAGAAAAGCTTATTCACAAATTTGAGTTAATGCCGATCGCTGCGGTTTTTGGTGTTAAGAGCAATTGCTTCTTTCCTAACACGGCCCCATATAATAGGCCACTGTGCTGAATTTCTGTCCGTGCTACGGACAGACCAATACCAATTTGCGAATTTCTTACGGATACGACCAAATTTGATGTAAGATTAGATCCACAATGATTACTAAGACTAACGTTCAGGTGATATTCATTTCTGATCCACAACCTCGCCCCCCCCCCCCCCCCCCTCTCCCCACTTACCCTACCTCGTTTTTTAGGTACGTTTGGAACGAGTGTGGGTCACGAAACTTCCCACTTACCAAACGGTTTCGCAAAAATGGAGCGAGATTTTTTCTGGAGAGATCCTTTAAATTTATTTTTAGAATAGCTTATATAAAATGGACATCCTTACTATTTCTTTTTAATGTTCCCAGATGTGTTTTGACAATTCTGTCTCCTTTTCATACTTCTTGTGCCTAATGACTTTGTGTGATTGTTACCAATGAGGGAAATTTGGTGAAAAATGAGGCAAATGTGATATATTTTTAAGCTGACCCATTTTACCCCGTTTTTTTTATGCAAGTTCAGCATAGGGTTGCATCAGTTCCATATATTTTTGTATGAGAAGTTACAAATCTTATGACCTTTTCGTCCAAGGTAATTGCAAAATGATATTCAGTCCCTTCAATGATAATTAGTCCCATGATTCCAATTAATTTAATAAGCAATATTAATTTTAAACAACTTCAAAATAAATTTATTCACCTGACCAAATAGTGCAAACAAGAATCTCTTTCAATAACTTTATTTTCTAAATTTAGCTATTTTAACTTCAAATAGCCTAATGTCCATTGCCATAAGCTTAAGACAAGTGATATGAACATTTCCCATCAACTACATTTGGAAGAGCTGATTGCTAGATAAATGCAAGCTTCCGCGCCTTCGCACGGGGAAGGGGGAAACCCTAAATTTACTCTCTGGGGGGGGGGACCTCTCCCGCATCTATCCCGCATCGGCGTCTGCTACGCAGCCATTCTATCCCACCTCATCTTGACCTCTCTGGACCCCCCGTCCCAGTCAGGCTGGATCCGCCCCGTGATCTGTGTATGATGTGGTATAGTGTATAAATTGATATTCTAATACCTCTGCTGCCCATTATTGATGCAGCATTCGATTGGCCAGTTTCCAGCCCATTAAAAACAATTCTGCAATAATGGGTCGCCAACTGGCATTTTTTAATTAAAGAAGCTTTTTTAGTTAATAGAAGTTAGAATAAAGGTTTTGCATGTCATTATGGGCTCATAAAGTTCCTCGCCCAGTTATTTTTTTGTCTGACCTCGGACACATTATTCGCCCATAAATGACACTGTAAACCCTTTATTTCTTAAGTATATCTTTTGAAGCTGTTTTTTTTTTATTGATGCATGTTTTTATGTGTATTGTTGCAATTAGTTGCTTTATCTTGTTTTATACATGGATGGGTGATGATCTGGTTCATCAGTGTATGATGTGTATCCTTTTGTAATTTGAATTGATTGAGATGAAGTTTTGATGTTGCGTCATATATTGGTATAATATTTGATTGTTATCTTAATGACACGATATGACACAATTGTGTTGAGTTGTCGTTAAATTTCAATACTAGTACTCACTCACTCATATCGATTATTGCTGCACTACCTGGACAAATGGTACTAATAAACATGTAAACATAATTCAAATGCTCCAAAACCGAGCAGCAATGTCAACTATGAGTTGTCCAGGTAAATCAAAGAAACACACACAAGGGATTTATACAGTGTGAGTCAATAAAAACCCTACATTTAGAATAGAAAATAATTAAAATAGTTAAGAATTATTTTTGCTCAATTTGCTGAGAGACTTAAAAATCCTGTTTTTAAATCAAAAATAATAAATAAATAAATGTCTGACAAACCCAACCTTTCCTCCTTAAAAGACACAAAGAGATTGACCATAGAACCATATTAGCATATCGGAAAAACAAAGTAATAAAAAATATACTTTAGTACATATAATTGACATATCATATAAAAAGTGATTTAAACCCATTTTATTTGCTTGTTTGTATAGGCGAAAAAGACAATAAAATGAAACACTGGTCATTGATAAAAACATAAAAATGTAGTGGAGCGGTTTGGACTGCAAAATTGTCGACAACCCCTCCCCTCGGTACAACTTTTAAAATTTGATAATTTTAAAAAAATGATGGTTGTGGTCAAAAACTTTGGTGGCAGGGGTGTTTTTTGGGTCAAAAAAGCACGTTTTTGAGCTAAAAACTTAAGAATATCAAGATTTATTAATTTCTTAGCAAAACAAATTTTAATCATCATGCAATACTATCAATCTCTGACATTTATATTATAGATTTCTGTTTTATACAATATATAAAGGGTCTAGAATTTTAGCCCCAAAATCACCCTTTTTCCTAAAAAAAGCATCCTTTATATCACGTGTCACCACAACGAGTATTACCTGAACCCTTTATGCAATATATAAAACCTATATCAATAACAAAAAAGGATACCATAAAAATAAGATTGTAATATGTTTACCTTAAAAAAATAAAAAAAATAATAATTTCGCTTAACTTGCAGCCCAATTTTCATTTTTCGGCATAGAAATCATCCCTGCCACCAAATATTTCAACCACAACCATCATTTTCTGAAATATGATATATTTATCCTTCAACTAAAGGTGGTGTGTTTTGTTGTACGGTTGGGGAGGGGTGGTAACTCGAAAACTCGAGCACTTTTCAAGGCTCGGCGGCTCGATATTGATGTCACGTTAATATGGAACCCAGGCATCCCTCAAAAGTGTTAACGTAGTGTGAGCAGGCGATACACACAACTTGCATTATACTATATCCACAACTCTGGTCTTAAAGGTGCATTTCGTGATTCCAGCACCTGGTGTATCATTGTTAACCAGATCTCCTTGAGAAAAGCTTAATTCGATAAAAATTTGATTTAATTCGATCTTGCGGTTTTGTGTACGAGAGCATTGCTTATTTCCTACGGCCCCATAGGCCACTGTGCTGTAATCTCTCTCCGTCTAGGACAGAAATTCCAAATTTGCGAATTTCTTACGGATCCGGCCGAATTTGCATGTAGATTAGGTACACAGGATTATAAGAAGGTTCCGGTGATATCATTTCAGTGAGCCACAACACCTCGCCCCACCCTCTCCCCGCCTACTAGTTTTTTAGGTAAGTGGGAGACGGGTTGTGGGTCACGAAAAACTTCCCACTACCTATATACAGCCGCCAGAGCGTTCGCATAGTAAAATGGAGGCGATTTTTCTGGAGAGATCCTTTAAATTTCATTTTTAAACATATTCTGAAAGTTATATGTAACGATAAGGAAAATTCCTTAATTTCTTTTTAATTCCCAGATGTGTTTTGACAATTCTGTCTCCTTCTCATACAGTCTTTCCGTGGGTATGATCTTTGTGTGATGTTAAAACACTCTTTAAGTGGGGACAGGAGGGATTTTTTAGGATTCTTGAATTTCTCTCAATTTTGAACTCGATCGGTTGTAGACCACCTACCGAGATGTTTGAAGGTTTATTGGACAAAAAGGTGAAAAAGAAAACCGCAACCTTGTTTGAATTGCTGCTATCGTAATCGTCCCCATAGAAAACCATGCTTTGACTTTCTGTCGTGCACGACACGAAAGTATAAATCACAGCTTATTACATAAAGACGGACGTATTCGGCATATTACTCAGGTGTGATCCAATACATGGTAAGCATGGTTCCAAATATGTAAACACCGGGGTCGAGGATAATTGGGGAGCGCTCCTTTCTCAAATAGTAGTGGAAATTTGTGCACACAACCTGAAGGATGGAAATGGAGTACAGGATTTATATCGATAGGTTTAGTTTATTTAGGACCTAAAGCAATATTTTTGAAGGGTGTGCAAACTTTGGCCGCAGTGCCATTTGTGACAATCCATATGGCTGCTTCCATGTCCAAAATCACTAAAAAATACCTTAAGCATTTTGATAGACAATATTTTGCGTACTACGTACGCATGATGAAGTTTTAATAATGTGAAATTTGGTCATACATTGCCTCAAAAATCCATTGGGGCTGAAAAAGTCAAATATACGCTCGGAATCATTAAAAATGATCTTAACTCCACCAAGTATACATATTTATGATATGAAGAATAATCCTAAACACATAAAAATGTTCTGCAGGTGTCCAAAATCTGTTAACATTAACACAATCTGGAAGTGTTATTTAACACCTCTAGAATGCATTTCGAACGCATCCAGACATGTCAAGTGTTCTCCACATTTTGCAGTGTAGAGGCTTGTATCTAGTGTCTATATGTATGTTTTATGCTTTACACTTATGAGACATATGTATTTGGTCACTAGAAACCCTTATTTGGCAATTTTCTGTAATCGGCATTTTTTTATATTCAAGATGGCAGCCAATATAGCCGGCTTTAAAGATACTTAAAATCTATATTATATATCTATATTATATGTAGTTACATCAACTAATTATTATTATAAAGGTGTAAATGAAGGTATGGGATAAGTATTTGATAATTTGACATCCTTATCTGGCATTTTGGTTTCGTTAACATGCAAACATTTTAAGATGGGAGCCAATATGGTTGCCTTTTTAGAAATTACGATACATCTGTATTGTATTTAGTTATAGCATCCAAAATGATTATTAAGTTTTAAATTAAAGTATGAGATCTATGTCTTTGAACATCACAAACTCGTATTTGGTATTTTTGTTTTGACAACATGTTTAAAATTAAAAATGGCGGCCAATATATTATGAATATATGACAATTTGTAGGTTTTAAAGATCTTGAAAGCAGTCAATATTGGCTGCCATCTTGATTGGTAAGCATGTTAACACACTTCGAATGCCAGATATGAGTTCCTACTGGGTATAGAGCCTAGAATTATGCCTCTATCACAAATACTTGATGAGTTATGGTCAATCGGATGATTTCGGGGCATATTGGATTTCAGGGTGGCCATATTGGATTTGATGGTAATGTTATGATCAAATCACATCAAAAACCTGTCCAGTAGATTCCTCGTGTTTTAAAACCTGGATATAGATCATAAAATTATGGCCATTTGAAGGAATTTGAGAGTGGTAGCGGCCATATTGGATTTCTATAAAATGCACTGCACGAAATTTTGTACACCCTCCAGAAATTATTTGCTTAGGTCCTCATTAACTAAAATCGATCGATAGAAAAAGTCTGTACTCCATTTCCACCCTGCACCCACAATTCCTCCTGACTAAAATCTCCTCACGTCTCTTTAAAGATGCCACCCGCTAAACCAACATATGTGTTTGAAACATCACCTGACTCAACTGTGACTTTATATACAACTTGTGAAGACAAGCACTTTCCGCGCAGGGGGCAGTCTTCTTTTTTCCTACAGTTGCACTTCTTTGGCCCTTTTTAGCCGTTCAGGGCCTTGATAATTGAACCCATATTTCTCATGCAGCTGTAACTGATTTTTACGCAGTTTTTATTTAAGATTTTATGAAGACAGTATTGTCAAAACACATCTGTGAATTATAAGGAATACGCAATCAAATGGGAAATCGCAAGCGAGTCAAACACTGTAATGAGACTATCGGGGCAATGTAACTTATGTCGCAAGTGTGAGATTTTAACCACTACTCATGCTCCAGGAGCATAGGTTGTGGCAACCGTTCTAGAGCGGAACTATTCATTATATTGAGTGCTGACCACAATAGCAGTAGCGATTTATTCCGTATATGTTTTCAAGGATTAGAATTGCAAATCTGGCACACCAATCCTCGCTGGTCTTGTGGTTAGGTAGCTGATCTCATGATAAGTGGTCTCGGGATCGAATCTCGCCACTGCCTCTTATAAAATTTTCATTATTTTTTTCAGGTAAGAGGGAAAAATTCGAAGTCCAAAAAAGATAAGAAAAAAATAGCTGCCCTTTGAGGTTAGTGAGGGAGACCCGCTCCTGGAGCATGGGTGGTGGTCAAAAACTACCGCG
Organism: Ophioderma brevispina; assembly: GCA_023653785.1. NCBI lineage: Eukaryota > Metazoa > Echinodermata > Ophiuroidea > Amphilepidida > Ophiodermatidae > Ophioderma > Ophioderma brevispina. The sequence goes on along the minus strand of JAMKCH010015278.1, from coordinate 7,822 downwards.
TGCAACTTATGTCTGGACAAGGAAATAGAAATACTGAAGCTCAAGAACGCTATTAACAAAATATCTGAATTGATAAGCAAATGTAGACATGGTTTAAAACGACCCAACCTTGTCAAAAAGAAATAAACTTTTTTGTGTCTACCTAACTCAGCCGCTGCCTGAGGCGCCGAAAGGCGTGAAACACTGTGTAGCAGTCAAATGACATGTATTGTATAGCAACCAATAGAATATTACAAGCTCTACTAGATATAAGTATCCAGAGTGCAAATAGTTTTGGGGTGTATAATAAGTTATATATGGCTGTTTTGATATTAGAGTGTATCAATGCGCATGGCTACAGAGCGCATATCTCTGTAGCCATGGCGCGTATGTGTCAAGGGTATTATTTTTGATAGAGATTACTTTTGCAGGTAAGTTTCTGGAGTTGTGTGTATCATTCATACAAACCAAATTAAAAGCACAGCCGAAATTCATCACCTGAAATCTGGATGTAAACCAAGTTGATGGTGTCACGTCGAACCCAGTGTTAATATTGCAAGCAAGGTTAAATGTTTCAATTCGTGCGTTGACATGACACTGCTACTATTTATGGTTAACATGGCTATCACAATGAGCATTATTTGCATTGATTTGAATTTTGAACATGTTTGAAAAAACAAATTTAAGATAATAGCTTAGCCCGATGCTGGTAAGTACTTCATTGAAAAGTACCACACTATGACTTGAACTGCATGAAAATATATATATTTATTATCTTTCCCTGACGATGCCCAAGCGCACTATAGTGTTGGAAAAACCCATTTTGCGCTTGGCCGGATTCAACCTGCGACGCTTCGTATTAATGCACGCGCTCTAACCGACTATCAAGCAGGGTTGGGTGAAGAGCGATAGATATCATCTATAGGTGTTTTAGGGTCGAATGTGGTCTTTACTAAGCCTTCAAATGCATTGAACTATCTTTACTACAGTATAGTCTCACATTTTGATCGTTTACGCTGTGACAACGGAGTACACAATGCTTGCTGGCCTTTGCCGTATTGTAGTTATAAACGGTAAACTAGATGAATAGTTTTGGTGGCCCACGTGTCAGTACCATGTCACTTGTCAGGTATCAGGTTATCGTTTGCTCGTCGGGGCGCCGTATAATATAGATCCTGACTATTTTAATCAAGGTCTTTACATATGGCCCCCCCTCCCTGCCCAAGTGAATATTTTTCCAAAAGAACACCGGTTTATTATGTTAAACAGTACAAAACTTTACCTTTTCCCTACGATTCAAAACCGACTTACGATGACGATAATCGGTTGTTTTATCCAATGTAGGGATACGTCCGTCATTTTAAAACCTGAATGGTTCCCCCGAAGCAAAAATAATAAACCAATCAATGCGTGACGGTCCATCAAATCTTTATTTTTTTCCAAAAATTGGCTGTTATTCCCATAATAACTTCCTTTTTAGATTCAACAATCTGTATATTGTTCTTTAATACTGTAATATTCAATTGTTCCCCGCATGAATGTGAAAAAGATGGGTCCATAAGTCTACCAACTGAACCAAAAGTCAGCCGTCTAAATACCCTTACCGTGGACTGTAATGATCAGACTGTCCCCCGTTTTAGTTATAGCAGCTTACAGCCACTTGCGCGGCTGCGGGGGTTATGCGTCGAGCACTTTTCCTTGGTTTAGATCCATCCAATATTGGCCGCCCACTCCTCAAATTCCAATTCAAATGGCCATACGTTATGCTCTATATCCAGGTAGTACGAGGGATGAACTTGAAGGGTTCCTTATATGATTTGATCCCAACATTACCAACCAATCCAATATGGCCACCTCGAAATGCAATATGGCCCGAAATCATTCAATCGACCATAACTCATCAAGTATTTGTGATCATGATGGCATAATTCTGGGCCCTATACCCAGTAGGAACTCATATTTAACAATGGTAGTGAGTTAACATGCTTAACAATCACGATGAAAGCCAATATTTTTCTACCTTTTAACACAAATTGTTCCATATATTTATCATTATTGGCTGTATTTTGAATTTTAAGCATGTGTCAAAACAAAAATACCAGCTACAAGTTTGTTATGTTTCAATGACACATCTTACATACTAATAAACTTTGGTCATAATTTTGGAGCTCTAACTAAATACAATACGACGTATCGTCATTTAATAGGTTTTAAAGAATAATAAAAAATGCAGCCATTTTGCCCCTATCTCAACATTTTGGGTGTTAACCAAACAGAAAATGCCAGATAACGATGGCAGATGTTCAAATATTTGTCCCATACCTTACTCTACACCTTTCTAATAATAATTAGTTCATGTAACTCATATAATACAGGTATATATATAGGTTTTAAATATCTACCATCTTGAGAGATCATTTTATTGATTCCGAGCGCATATTTGACTTTTGAGCAGCAATGTTGGATTTTTGTCGCAATGTAATGATCCAATTACATTTCATTTACTAACACTATCCTCGTGCTTAAAACACCATATAGTACCGCCAAACATTTGTCTCTATAAGAAATACTAAGATTTTTTGTGATTTTGGACATGGTAGCAGCAGCCATATTGGATTTTCAAAAAGGCCACTGTACCAAATTTTGAACACCCTCTAAAAATTATTGGCCTAGTCCTAATAAACTAAGATCTATCGATAGAGAAAGTCTGTATTCCTTTTCCGTCCTTAGGGCTATGTGCTTAAACTTCCACCTGACTATATTTATATTTTGTGTTGGGGTGTGGTAGAAGTCTAAAATTCTTCGTGTAATATTAATTATCCACGTGTTTGAGCTCATTTCTTCAAGTAACTTTTAATAAAATTATAAATGCAGAGAATTCCAATGTGTTATTATTTCTCAGTTTGTAATTCGCCATAGTCGTTTGTACAAATTCAAACCGAAAATCTATGTCGCACTTATTCACCTGCAGTGACCACAGCTGCATTATTGGTAATTGTTCAATCCCATAGATGACCAATCAGTATCGAAACAAGTAATAATAACGCTCAGGACTATAATGGGGCGTTATCTGTCTGCGCATGATCACATTGGATAGAATCTCACTTCGCCTGCAAAATGAGCAAGTAGCCCTGTATATAATTCGATTTAAGCCTGTATTCCATCAGTTGCATCTGGATTTTCCTCTCAGTTAAACATACAATTCCTACCTCGGAACGATCACAAATCTTCAAACTTGAAGAGGTAATTTTCAATCGATTATAAAAACTTCGCAAAAGGTAAGCATAAAACATATATGTACTCTCTCTCTCTCTCTCCTCTCTCTCTCTCTCTCTCGCTCTCTCGCTCTCTTTCTCCTCTCTCTCTCTCTCTCTCTCTCTCTTTCTTCCTTTTTCATTTGGGCGAGTGTGGTAATTGATAAAACACTTCATTTCAACAATCATTTGTTTAATTGATTAGTAGGTTTTGTTTTCTTTATTTAGATTGATATTTGAATGATTATATAAATTGTTTTATGGTGTTATACAACTATATTATGCAAATGGATTTTCATTCTCTTTCAACAAGTCGGGATTAGAGCCTTGGCGACTAATGATGTGCCAAATACGCTTTACGGAATAAAGGACAAGAAGATGTGCAAAAGAAAAAAATCGTATAATTTAAACTTCAAACTTTGATCAGTTAAACCTTTGACGACCTGCCTACCCAACCGAAAAGTGGTACGGCACTTTTAATTAAACCAAACGTTTAACCATAAGTGTATGGGATGATCCTATGATTTATTGGCCGAAATTACAAACATTTACTGACAGTAAATATCTACAAAGATTGTTAAAAGAGTAGGCCTAGTCATATTTGACAAGACTCTAGTCTCCAGGTTTTCCAGTCACAATTTGCATTAAAGATTGACTCAACTTACTTAGAAAACATGACCCTTACTTAGAAAACATGTTAATTGTGGCGATTCGGTTTATCGATTGGAAACATTTAAATTGTGGGAAACATAATTGTGGGATATGAAATTAGAACGACTCATCTTCACCCTTGTTAACGAACCGAAAGATTTTATAGATGCTGTAATGAAATCGGTGGTATAAAGTGCAAAGTGCGGATCAAAGGGAAAAAGATGCTCGGATAATTAAAGACTTTGGTATACGAATATCGGGGAACCATCTGATTTTTGCATAGATTAACATAAGCCATTATACTTTTCAATACTGTGGGGTACCTGAAGTCTATAAGTTGCCACATTTTCTTCAAAATAAATAAAATGACATCTCAATTTCCTTCCCTGAATATTGGTGACTATATTGCATGGGCTTCTTCTTCTTCTTGCGTATGAGGCAGCAGCTAAATATGTTGTAAGCGTTGGAGCCAACTCACTGTTGATTGGTTGGGGTTTGAGAAATCTGTGTCCACCGGTGGACGAAAGGTAGGACACTCATTGAGAATGTGATCCGCAGTCTGTGATGGAGAACCACATTGGCAGCCCCCATCTATGCATATTGCTATTGAAGCGACTAAATCCTGTGCGAATCCGGTTTAAGGTGACCCATTCCTTGCGTGGGGGATTGCTGCCAGGTGGTAGTTCTGTCATGGGTGTAATAGTGAGTTGATCTGGTCTTGGGGTATCTAGCCAGGTAGTATTCCATGTTTGTAAGATGTTAAAAGGGGAACTGGAGAGTTTAGCAGCGTGTCGGCAGAAAGGTCGGCGAGAGCGCAGTCTCTGTCTACCGAGATGGTGTGATTCTTTGACAGTGTTATGCAGCAGGTGCTTGTTGTCCAGCAGGGCCTTATTCACTAGTTTATGCGTGTGGTGTTCTCTCCGAAGTACTGCAGGTACAATGTCTGAAAGCACTGGTAGGAATTCAGATGGAAATGGGCTGGTATCATACAGCAAATAATCATCGCTGTTAAGCCTGTTAGAGGTAGATTTCAAAGTTAGTGAGACCTCAAGTTTTAGGTCTGTCCAAGTCACCATGAGAGGACTCAGAGGATTCATTTTAATGGCCACAGGTAAAAAAAAGTTATGGTTAATGTACAATTAACTTATAATATAATAATAATACGTATTGCCTTTGTGAGGATTGTATTCATCAGCAATGGTTGAATTAAACGTTGTTATTTGAACAGAACTTGCCTTTGACATGCAAAATATTATTCCTATTAATGTGCACAGCATAGGAGACATATACAATTTCGATAGCAATGCACATATAATGCAACGAAGCATTTTTTTCATTTTTTTTTGGAGAATTTGGCACCCAACCTTGCAAGAGATTAGGGCAAATCAGATGAGTCCCTTGACATCCCGGCCAACCATGGCATGAGTATTTTATCATTAACAGAACTGAACTGAATTAATCATAGTGCCAGTAAGCCCAATCTGTGAAGGAACGTTTGTACCATAACCACAATATGTTTTGTAATGGACATAAAGGCATAGGCTCACATGGCCAATACAAGTATTATCCCTTACAATCCACACCCCTCTATGGATAATATACAAGAACTCCCACTTAATTTAAAATCTTCACTATAATAGTACTTCCGATTCCTTTTATCTAGACGGCAGAGCCATGCTTGTTTATGCTCATGCAGTGCAAATATTTAAGGTGGTATCAACACCCTGGCTTATAGATCGAGCCATTTTTTTCCTCAGGCATCAAAGGAACCTGGAGGCTTTTCAGGGTTCAAAGAAGGCAACATTGGAAAGGATATCTTGAAACAATTACAAGACTAATCGTACGATGAAATCGAACCTTTTCCAAACCATTTTCACCCAAATTTAAACTGGTATGAAAGGAGATAATCCGCCGGGAGCCATAGTCCTGGCTCCATAGAAGACAACGATAAAGCTTGAAACTATCCTGTTGCGTGAAGAATCAATGAATGGAGTGCCCTATTCGTCACCGTTGTCATGGTTGTATGTGGTCCGGAGGACCAATATCTCCTGCCACACCGGAACACGGAACGAAAACTGCCAGATGATGGCAGCCAAGCCTATTTCAATATTGCGAAAAACAAACACGCAAAATGAATCCAAAATAGATTAGAGGCAATACAAACACAAACCGTTTAGGCCACTTTAATGTGGGTCAGTTCATGGGTGTGTTCCATTGATTCTTGGGAGATTTTGGCCCGAAATTCAGTGCTCCAGGAAGCATATATTTTCAACTCGTCGCATAGGGGCGCTATTCATCATTATGTGTGCGCTTTATTTCCGTTAATGTTTATATTGAAGTATTACAAAAGAACGACTTTGCCTGCCGGCTCGGGAGTGCGTGGCGTGTGTCTGTGGGGCCCCGCTCGCTCTTGTATTCTAAAGGTCGTGGGTTCGAATCCCCAATCAAGGAACAAAAATTGAAAAAATTTTAGTTTATGATTTTATTTGTATTTTAGAGTGGGATTGGAATCATAAAAACATTGAAGTAGCAAAATATTGAATAGTCTGCCTATGAGATAATTAAATAGACTGGTCATGGTCCTGACAACGATGATTTCGGGCCAGAATCTCCGGCGTGCGTTCCCGTGACCCATATACGACCTCGTCCCTCGTTGTTGTTCATTCAAACAAATCAGAAATAACCCTTACAGTGGAGATGGTTCTTCAGCTCCAACGGTTTTGGAATAAGAAAATTATTCCTTGACGACGTATAAAAAAATCCGGATTTTTCGTTAAGATGTCGCTTTTACGTCTGTTATTAAACCCAATGGGGTGACTATCTAAATGTGGGTATTTCTTGGCAGCTCCCCTCCGGAACCGCCATAGGTGCTTGATGACGTCATAACTTTGCAAAATGGGTGTTATTTGAAACTTCTGACCCTAATAATCAACTGCACCTATTTGTATAGAATCATGTTTCAGCAACTCTCTTCGGTGTATGCAGAGTTTCTAGTGTTAAACCGTTCATTTTATAGGAAAAAATCAATCGCTGAAAATCATGGCACTGTTTTTAATATCAATTTGTCATGACGCTGTAGATAATTTTTTTCGCGTTAAAAGGACTCTTAATTGAAAACCACAATTTTTACCCATTTCGTGATTTTAAATTGTCAGGAAAATTGCGAAACAATAGGTTATGGTTATGGGGGTGTAGCTTATGTGCTTACCTTATGGTTATGGGTGTCATTACTCGGGACACCCCCTTTTAAACTTTCCTCGTATCTATAGTAGCTAGTAGCGTAAGGTGCCCTGTTAATGGGCCATAGCAAAATTGTCGGTTTTAATAATATATATATATATAATTTGATTCTCGGTTATGGGTCAAAAAGCATTAACTTGAATATATCTTTTGGGAACCCTGTATGTATATTGTGTGTCAGTTCAACGAGTTAGGGAAAACAGTCACATACCCTAACACTATGATATTAGTTAAATCGCCTTCATAAGTGTAAAATTAGCTATATCAACGAAGCAATTACTTCCGACCACGGAAGATACGCTAATTTCTTACAGTTTTTGTAGATTTTAACAAAAACAATTTTATTTTGACCAATAAAGTAGCAACACCATTAGTAGTGTTTTTTTTAAATGCCGGATGTAGTCAACCATGTTTTTTATTAAGTTTACAGAGCTAGCTAACAGACATGGCCGCTTACTACCAAGCTCTCGGCTTCATGATCCTGGTACTTGTGCATTCTCCTATATGTCTCAGTCAACCGCCAGCCGAGGGCGAAGCGCCGGATGCAGGAGACAAGGCCGACCCGAATAGGCAAAACGGACAGGATGCCAGCCCATATGGTAGATAGCACATAATGAAGCACGATCTTTGCCAGAAAACGCACTCTTCGTAATGCCAACAAACGCTACGTCGGAGATATCTACGAGATCTATAAAAAC
>JAMKCH010015277.1:0-25496 GCA_023653785.1 Ophioderma brevispina | reverse complement strand
CCTGTACAAAACGTTATGGATGCTTCCACTTTTGGTCAGGGTTTCTGCACAAAAATGGAACGCTTTACCAAAAATGGACGCAATTCTGTACAAACTCTATGGATGCTTCCATTTGCGGGTGGTGTCTGACCAAAAAGGAACGCTGACCAAAAATGGACCTCCACTCGTGTACCAAAACTCTATGGATGCTTCTATTTTTGACAGGGTGTTTAAACAAAAATGGACGCTTGACAAAACATGGACGCACTTCTGGAAAAACTCTATGGATGCTTCCGTTTTTGTCAGAGGTCTAACCAAAATTGGACGCTTGCCAAAAATGGACGCACTCCGGTACAAACTCTACGGATGCTTCCCTTTTTGACAGGGTTTTGTTGACCAAAAATGGACCCTTGACCAAAAATGGACGCATCCTGTACAAACGTTATGGATGCTTCCACTTTTGGTCAGGGTCTCTGACCAAAAATGGACGCATTGACCAAAAATCGCCGCACTCCTGTAAAACTATATGGATGTTCCATTTTTGACAGTGTGTCTGACCAGGAAATGAACGCACTCTGTACAAACGCTATGGATGACTTCCATTTTGGAACAGGGTTGTCTTCTGACCAAAAATGGACGCGTGACCAAAAATGGGAGCCACTCCTGTACAAACTCTATGGATGCTTCCATTTTTGACAGGGTTCTGACCAAAAATGAACGCTTGACAAAAATGGACGGCATCCTGTACAAAAACTTTATGGATGATTCCACGTTTGGTCAGGGTTGTCTGACCAAAATGGACGCTTGACCAAAAATGGGACGCACTCCTGGTACAAAACCTATGGATGCTTCCATTTTTGGACCGGGTTGTTCTGACCAAAAATGGGTTCGTTTTGTCCAAAAATGGACGAACTCCTGTACAAAATCTATGGAGGCTTCCATTTTTGACAGGGGATCCTGTAAAAACTGTATGGATGCTTCCATTTTGGTCAGGGTGTAGCCTGTACAAAATCTATGGATGATTGTCCATTTTTGTCAGGGTGTATGACAAAAAAATGGACGCTTGAACAAAAATGGGGAAGCACTCTGTACAAACTCTATGGATGCTTCCACTTTGTTCAGGTTTGTATGACCAAAAATGGACGCTTGACAAAAAAATGGACGCACTGGTGTACAAACACTTTAGAATCTTCCATTTTGTCAGAGTGTCTGACAAAAATTGACGCTTTACCAAAAATGGACGCACTCCGTACAAGCTATATGGATGCTTCCATTTTTGTGAGGCTCTCTGGCCAAAATGGACGATCCTTTACCAAACGTATGGGAGCCTGTCCACTTTTGGTCAGGGTGTCTGACAAAAAATGGAGCTGTGACCAAAAAAATGGAAGCACTTTTGTACAAACCATGGATGCTTCCATTTTTGACAGGGGGTCTGACCAAAAATGGACGTTTGACCAAAAATGGACGCACTCCTTACCCAAAACCTCTATGGATGCTTCCATTTTGACAGGGCGTATCCTGTACAAACTTTGTATGGATGCTTCCACTTTTGGGTAGGGGTGTATCCGTACAACTCTAGGATGTGCTTCATTTGTGTCAGGGTGTCTGAAAAAAAAAATGGGGACGCCTTTGACCAACAAAAAATGGACGTATCCTGACAAAATCTATGTGATACTCCTACTTTTGTCAGGTTTTGTCTGACAAAAAGGAAGCTCCGCTTGACAAAAATGGACGCACTTGTGTATACAAACTTTAGAAGCTTCCAGTTTTGTCAGAGTGTCTGACCAAAAATTGACGCTTTGTACCAAAATGGGACCGCCCATCCGGTACAAAACTCTATGGATGCTTCCATTTTTGTGAGGTCTCTGACCAATAAATGGGACGGCATCCTGTTACAAACTTTATGGATGTTCAACTTTTGGTAGGGGTGTCTGACACAAAGGCAGCATGACCAAAAATGGACGCACTTCTGTAAAACTCTATGGATTGTCCATTGGGACAGGGTGTTGACCAAAATGGCGACGCTTGACCAAAAAATGGCACGCACGCGTGTACAAACTCTATGGATGCTCATTTTTGATCAGGGTGTTTTAACCAAAAGTATGGACGCTTGACAACAAAATGGACCCACTTCTGTACAAACTCTATGGATGCTTTCCCTTTTGGTCAGGTTGTCTACCAAATTGGACGCGTTGTCCAAAAATGGACGAACTCCTGTAAAAAAATATATGGGATGCTTACCATTTTGACAGGGTGTTTGACCAAAAAATGGACCCTTGACCAAAACTGGGACGCATCCTGTATAAAAAACGGATGGATGCTTCAACTTTTTGTCAGGGTGTCTGACAAAAAAGGACGCTGACCAAAATGGACGCACTCCAGTACAAAATCTATGGATGGCTTCCATTTTTGACAGGGTGTCTGACCAAAAAAAATGGACGCTTGAACCCAAAAATGGAAAGCAACTCGTGTACAAAACTATATGGAGCTTCATTTTTTGGACAGGGTGGTGTTAAACCACAAAAATGGACGCTTGACAAAAACATGCGACGCAAATTCGTACAAAACTCTATCGGATGCTCCGGTTGTCAGGCGGTCTAACCCACAAACATTGGACGGCTCGGACCAAAAGGGGACGCACTCCTGGAACCAAACTTCGGATGTTCCATTTTGGACAGGGTGTCTGCCCAAAAAATCGGAACGTGACCAAAACTGGACGCATCCTGTACAAACGGTATGGATGCTTTCCCACTTTTGGTCAGGGTGTCTGACCAAAAATGGACGCTTGACCAAAAGATCGCACTTCTGTTACAAAATTATTGGATGCCTCCATTTTGACAGTGTGTCTGACCAGACCAGAAATGGCCTCGCAATGCCTGTTACAAAATCGATGTAGGCTACATTTTGGACAGGGTTGTCTGACCAAAACTGGACGCTGACCCAAAAAATGGACGCAATCCTTACAAACTCTATGGATGATTCCATTTTTGGACAGTGGGTGTCTGACCAAACATGAAAACGTTGACCAAAAATGGGACGCATTCCTGTACAAACTTTATGGATCTTCCCACTTTTGGTCGGGTTGTCTGACAAAAATGGACGCTTGACCAAAAATGGACGCACTCTGTACAAACTCTATGGATGCTTCCATGTTTGGACAGGGTGTTGACCAAAAATGGACCGTTTGACCAAAAATGGACGCCTCCTGTACAAAAACTAATATGGATGCTTCCATTTTTGACAGGGGCGATCATGTACAAACTTTTGGATGCTTCCACTTTTGGTCAGGGTGTTCGACCAAAAACTGGACGCTTGACCAAAAATGGACGCAATCCTGTACAAACTCAATGGAGGCTTCCACTTTTGACAGGGCGTCGTTTATCCTGTACAAACTTTATGGATGCTTCCACTTTTGGTCAGGGTGTCTGACCAAAAATGGACGCTTGACAAAAAATGGACGACACGCCTGTACAAACTCTATGGATGATTCCATTTTGCAGGGGTGTCCTGACAAAAAAATGGACGCTTGACCAAAATGGGAGCATACGGTACAAACTCTATGGATGCTTCCATTTTTTGTCAGGTTGTCTGACCAACAAATGGACGCTTGACAAAAAAGGACGCACTTCTGTACAACTTTAAGGAATGCTTCCATTTTGTCAGAGTGTCTGACCAAAATTGACCGCTTTACCAACAATGACGCACTCATGTTCAAACTCTATGGATGCCTTCCATTTTTTGTGAGGACTTTGACAAAAAAGGGACAGCTGACCAAAAAGGACGCACTTAGTGTACAAACTCTATGGATGCTTCGACTTTTGTCAGGCTGTTCTGACAAAAATGGACGCTTTACCCAAAAACCGACACCCTGTCAAAGGACGCTGACAAAAAATGGAAGCACTGCACTACACACATCTAGGGATGCTTCCCATTTTTGTCAGGCTGTCTGACCAAAAATGGAACGCTGACCAAAAATGGACGCACTCCTGTACAAACTCTATGGATGTGCTTCGACCTTTTTGGTCAGGGTGTATGACAAAAAATGGACGCTTGGACAAAAAATGGAACTCACTTGTGTACAAACTTTATGAATGCTTCCCTTTTTGTCATGGTGTCTGACGCAACCATGAAACCTTGACCAAAAATGGACGCAGCCCTGTACACTTTATGGATGCTTCCACTTTTGGTCAGGGTGTCTGAACCAATTGAACGCGTGACCAAAAATGGACGCACTCCTGTAACAAACCTTGGATGCTTCATTTTTGAACAGGTGTCTGACACAAATGGACGCTTGACCAAAATGGAACGCCAGCCTTTACAAACTTTCTTGATGCCGTCCACTTTTGGTCAGGTGTCTGACCAAAAATGGAGACGCTTGACCAAAAATGGACGCAACTTCTGTACAAACTCTATGATGCTTCCATTTGACAGGGTTCTTGACCAACAATGGACGTTTGACCAAAACTGACGCACCTCCTGTACAACTCTATGGCATCCTTCCATTTTTGACAGGGGTTCTGTCAACTTGTATGGATCTTCACTTTTGGTCAAGGGTGTCTGACCACAAATGGCCGCTTGACCAAAAAGGAGACGCACTCCTGTACAAACTCTCATGGATGCTTCCATTTTTTGTCAGGTGTCTGACAAAAAATGGACGCTTGAACCAAAAATGGACGACTCCTGTACAAACTAACTCTATGGCTGCTTCACTTTTGTCAGGTTGTCTGACCAAAAATGGACGTTTGACCAAAAATGGACCCACTTGTGTAAAAACTCTATGGATTCTTCATTTTTGTCAGAGTGGTCTGACCAAAAATGGACGCTTGAGCCAAAATGGACGCCTTGTGTACAAACTCTATGGAGCTTCCCATTTTTTATCAGAGTGTCCTGTACCAAAAAATGGACGCTTGACCAAAGATGAACGCACCCCTGTAAAAAGTCTATGGATGCTTCCCCTTTTGTCAGGTTGTCTGACATAAAATGGACGCTTGACCAAAAATGGACGCACTCCTGTACAACTCTATGGATGCTTCCATTTTGGTCCCAGGGTGGTCTGACTAAACATGGGACTCTTGACAAAAATGGAAGCACTCGTGTACAAACTCTATGAGATGCTTGCTTCCCATTTTTTTGTCAGGTATGTCTGACAGAAAATGGACGCTTGACCAAAAATTGGACGCACTCCTGTACCACCTCTATTGATTCTTCCACTTTTGTCAGGTTGGCTGACAAAAAATGGACGCCTTGACCAAAAAAATAGGAGCCACTCCTGTACAAACTATTATGGTGCTTCCATTTGTGTCGGGTGTCTGACCAAAATAAAATGGACGCTTGACAAAATGGACGCCACTCGTGTACACAAACTCTATGGATGTGCCATTTTTGTCAGGAGGTCTACCAAAAATGGACGCTTTACAAAAAAATGGACGCACTCGTGTTCAAACTACTATGGATGCTTCCATTTTGTCAATTGTCTGACAAAAAATGGACGCTTGACCAAAATGGACGCACTCTGTACAAACTCTATGGGAGGCCTTCCATTTTGTCAGGGTGGGAAAATGGAAGCAATATCCCCAACGTTGTCTTTATTACAGAGTTATTTGTGTTCTGAATATTGTTAAGTAAAATTCTTATCAAAATACTAATCTGTTTCAATATTTTGTTGCAATGTTACTGCAGAGAACTCCCTGGTACGAATATATTTAAGTATGTTATTGATCAATGAAAGTTTTCTCTGATCCATAATCATTTTGTACAATTATTTTCTGAAAAAAAAACCCGTATAGCTTTATATTATTGTTTGAGAAGATGTTTGTTAATACGTGTAACATGCCAGTGCTGCAATAAAAAAACTTTTAGTTATGGCTGATGGATTTTTTTTGTGGTTCAGTTTCTAAATGGTGCCCACAAATCCCAATATGGCCACCACGGCTTATCAATGAGCATCTTTTCCGTGGTTTTTTTTGGGGGGGGGGTTGAAGATCAGAGTCCAATGTTATTTTAATGATATAATGTTAACTTTATCCTTCAAAGCCGCCATAATGATCAAATCTAAGATGTCGCCAGCAGACAGCGAATATTCAATTTTAACTCTAAAAGGCAAGATTCATAAATGAGTCATGTTAGGGTTTTTTTTAGGGTTGGAGATATTGGAGATTAAGTTCTAATATTACACAGCAAGATCCTAATAACGGGTGTAAAACCAGAGGCACCCGAGGGTGTGACACTAAGCTCAACTCCAAAGGTACCCCCTGATGCATTATTGGGTTTGCCCCATAGGTATTTTGCCTCAGTTTTTAGCGACCTCAGTTCTTCTTCGACTAATTTGAACATTGCTAGTGAGGATGCCGTAGTAGTAGTGAAAGACCAAACCAGCTCCACGGCGTTGATAAGAAACATTGACTAATCACTGACCTTAAAGCTCGCAGTATAATCACATTAGCAGGAATCAAATTATTAACACTTAAAACTGCATAAGGGGGGGGGGTTTCTAGTACCCATTTTTGTTTTTCAGGCGGCGATTTTTAACGCTGCAGTATAATTTGGTTGATATTTTTTGTATTCGTTAAATTTTAGTACGCTTGCATGGGTGCAAAAATTCAAAATTCCATCCGCGTCGTTTTTGCCTTAATTAGGTTGGGTACACTAGGAGCCCCCCCCCCCCTATGCACTAACGGAAGTGCCATGACAAAATGAAAAATCTATTACAGTTTTCCAAAATGACAAAAATGAAATCTTATTACAGTTACAAAATGGAGCATCAATAGAGTTTGTCAGGAGTGCGTCCATTGGTTGTGCAAGCGTCCATTTTTGGTCAGAAACCTGATTTTAACGTGGAAGCATCCATAGAGTTTGTACAGAGTTGCGTCCATTTTGTCAAGCGTCCATTTGTGTCAGAAACCCTGAACCAAAGTGGAAGCATCCATTAGAGTTTTGTACAGGAGTGCGTCCATTTTTGGTCAAGCGTCTATTTATGTCAGACAACGACAAAAAGGGAAGCATTCATATTGTGCAAGGAGTGCCGTCCAGTTTTGGTCAATTAGCGTCCATTTTTGTCAGACCACCTGACCCAAAAGTGGAAGATCCATCGAGTTGTACAGATTGCGTCCATTTTTGGTCAAGCGCCATTTTTGTGGTCAGAAACCATGACCAAAAGTGGAGGCATCCAGAAAGTTTTGTACAGGAGTGCGTCCATTTTTGGTCAAGCGTCCATTTTGGGTCAGAACCCTGTCCAAAAATTGAAGCATCCATAGAGTTTGTACACAAGTGCGTCCATTTTTTGTCAGCATCCATTTTTGTCAGACAACCTGACAAAGTTTGTACAGAAGTGCGTCCATTTTGGTGTCAAGCGTCCATTTTTGTCAGACCGAACCCTGACAAAAATGGAAGCATCATAGAGTTTGTACAGGAGTGCGTCCATTTTAGTCAAATGCGTCCATTTTTGGTCAGACAGCCTGACAACAATGAAGCATCCATAGAGTTTGTACAGAGTGCGTCCATTTTTGTTCAAGCGTCCATTTTTGGTCAGACAGCATGAACAAAATTGAAGCATCCATAGAGTTTGTACAGAGTGCGTCCATTTTTTGTCAAGCATCCATTTTTTGGTCAGACAACCTGACAAAAGTGGAAGCATCCATAGAGTTTGTACAGGAGTGCGTCCATTTTTTGTCAAGCGTCCATTTTTGGTCAGACACCCTGACCAAAAGTGGAAGCATCCATAGAGTTTGTACAGGAGTGCGTCCATTTTTGGTCAAGCGTCCATTTTTGGTCAGACAACCTGACAAAAGTGGAAGCATCCATAGAGTTTGTACAGAGTGCGTCCATTTTTGGTCAAGCGTCCATTTTTGGTCAGACAACCTGACAAAAGTGGAAGCATCCATAGAGTTTGTACAGGAGTGCGTCCATTTTTTGTCAAGCGTCCATTTTTGGTCAGACACCCTGTCAAAAATGGAAGCATCCATAGAGTTTGTACAGGAGTGCGTCCATTTTTGGTCAAGCGTCATTTTTGGTCAGACAACCTGAACAAAGTGGAAGCATCCATAGAGTTTGTACAGGAGTGCGTCCATTTTTGGTCAAGCGTCCATTTTTGGTCAGACAAACTGACAAAAATGGAAACATTCATATAGTTAGTACAGGAGTGTCATCTTTTTTCCGTCAAGAGTCCAATTTATCGTAAAGTATGTGGCCTGAATATACTGGAACAGTTGAGGTGAAGATATTTTGTGAGACAATGATAAAAATTATAATAATATCACGCTTCTCGATTTTTTTCTGAAGTTGAAAGTTTGAGACGATCCCTATCTTTGGATCGGATCTAATCACATGGGAAATAATGTGCTGCCGTATACATTTCAACTTCACAGCGCCCTCTTGATGGTTGCCTCAGCGAGTACTAGTGCGCGTAAAATGGATCCATCTACCCGGAGCACGTGTATTGTGGATACAAACAAATACCATAAGCAGTATCCGTTACACATGTGAAGTGCTTCCACTTTTGTCGGCGTCCATTCTGGTCGAACACCGCCCCTGCAAACTTGCGTCGTAGTAACTGCGAAGTAGCTATGTGGCAGCTGCGTGTCTACTCCGGTACTGTATACACCAAATCCACCTTCTCTACACCGAATGAGCAACTACAGGGTAATCTTGGGGTACGTACTGTAGAGTAGGCGCATCAATGTATACTTAAAGACTGTGTACTTGCATTGGTATTCCTATCTTGCAGATATGCATCGCAACTAGCCCTGTGTGTGTACTGCGTAGTAGCTGCCGCGCTAGATACGGGTGTTAGACTATATTATATGGCTTACAATTTTTTTTTCTAAGAACAGTAATGCTACTTACAACTTGCTCCTTGGTTGTGGCTGGTCCAGGGTCATATTAGTGGCTGCATCAGTGGCATTTGGCATCTGGCATGGGCTTGTAAAAGCTTTTTCATTTCTTCTGCCAACGCTCAAGGATCAGTTTGATACACACACTTGGGTAATTGGTGTCATAGTAACATTAATGCAAGCTATGCGGGACCTTTCTGGTAAGTAGAATGCATGAAGTAAATTGTACGGAACATTTGCTCTTTTTTACACAGTTTCTTGAATTTTAATAATGTTGGGATGGCATGCTGCTGAAAATACTTCACAGATGGGGTAATATGTAGTACAGCGGGCTTTGGCAAATGACTCTTTGTAGTACAGCAAACTTGTAAACATCAACAGACGGGGTGGTTTTGTTCAAATATTAAAATGGGTGATCGATCCAATGTATGATGCTCTTCGAATGCAGGGTGGTAGTGAAATGTGAATTAATCCAAAATGAATTCTATAAAACAAGGTTGCTTGGTTGATTAAGCGACGTGTATGTAATGAGTTAAGTTTTTATGTTAATTTTTGTTGGGGTCTAAACTTGACTTGCGTATATTCAAGTTGGGGATGAACAAGCAATGTGTACGGCACTGGTGCAAGATGATAGGGTTCTACGTGACAAACCAAGGATCCAACTGGCCTTTTTTATTACTTTGGTACAATGATCATTCCACCTAAGATCATGCGATACAGTGACACCTAGGTAGTCGTGGCTTGTGACTCTATTTAGATGTTCTCCCATCAAAGTATATTGGTAAACTTGTGGACAGCGTTTGCGTGTGATGGTTAGAACATTAAGTTCAGCAGCCACATCTTAGACCAAGTAGCCAGTCTATCCAGGTCTGTTGGAGAATCTTTTTGTCTTCTTGGCTCTTAATCATCCTATACAGGATGCGATCATCTGCAAACAATTTGATCTTGGATTGGATATGTTCTTGAATTCGTTTATCGGTCCTAGGACTGTCGCCCTGTGGACAACCAAAGTTACATTTACCAAGGAAGAATGCGTTCCATTATTGATTATTATTATTTATGATACAAGGCATTTATATAGCTCTCCACGAAGAAACGGAGCGCTTTAGCAAAAATATGACAAGGGGAAACAAAGAACAAAATATGGAACAGTGAAGTTTTCAGCTGTCGCTTGAACACAGGCAAGGACTGGCACTTCCGGAAGAACAGGGAGATCGTTACAAAGACGAGCAGCAGCGATTGTAAAGCTCATGTCCACGGCTCGTTTGCAAGATCTCGAAACAATGAGCGGGTACGATCTGATGATGAGCGCAAAGTCCGTTGCTATATTCAAGCAGGATCCGTGTTCTGAGATGCATCATGGCTGATAATTAACTTGGAGCATATCATTTAAGGCTTTGTAGATGTCAGCATGAGTTTGTATCGATTCTTTTGTCTACGGAGCCATGCAGTTTTCCCTAAGGCAAGTCAGTAGAGTACTGTCCGTCCGCAGCCATCACCAACCGCGCAGCCTTTTTTTGCAGGCTTGAAGGCAGATTAAGGTCAGCCTCAAGCAAGCCAAGAAGAATAAGTTTGCATAGTCAAGGCGGGAAAGAACCAGTCCTCTAACAACATGCTGACATGCATCAGTGGGTGAACGCCCGTATACGCCAGAGGTTATGTAATGTGAAAATTACGATTTCCAAATATATTTGACTTGAGACGACATAGCGAAGTACTCATCAAAGATGACGCCAAGATTCTTGAGTGATGCTGATCTCGGATGGATAATCACCCACTTCAAAGTAATGTGGAAAGAGCAAAAAAGCAGAAACATTTCTATTACTATAAGAAAACTCTGTCTTAGTTGGTTTTAAACGAAGTGTGTTATGAAATCATCCATGCATTGATAACATCAATGCAAGAAGATAACCTGGCGAGCACACGTTGACAATCACCCTCAGATCTGGGATCAAACCCGGCATAACTTTGTAAATCATCAGCATAAGCATGGAAAGAAATATAAAAAGCCCCGCACTATAGTGCCCACGGGGGATGTATACCAAATAAACCCATGGGGGCCGATGATTGAGCCTTGCGGCAACGAATATCTCGAAACATGGTCCATCAGAGAATTCGCCATCAATAGACACTTTGGTCACTCGATCTCTATGTAGGTGAAAACCAGGATGAGCCATGTGCTTGATGGCCAATTTTTGATTCCAGTCTGCCTAACAACATATAGTGATCGACTGTGTCGAAGGCAGCAGCACATGTCGAGAAGGACCATGAGGACAGCTTTATTTTTTATTAAGGGAGCAGAGAAGATCATTCTTGACCTTAAGAAGAGCAGTCCTCTGTACTATGATGACGCTTGTACACAGATTGAAGAAGCTCACCAGATTATGCTGGCCACATGGTCCATACTGACGTGACGCTTTGCCTTCTCATGACTTTAGAGAGAAAGGGCAGGTTGGCTATAGGCCGATAGTTCTTAAGACAGTTTCTGTCAGCATTGGCTCCTTCTTAATCACGGGTGTAATAATAGATTCTTTCAGCGCAGAAGGGAAAATGCCGCTGGAAAGAGAAGCATTTAAATTTTAGTGATTAAGGGAGCCAATATTTCAAGGTTCTCTGACAAGCCAGATTGGATGGTAAATCCAGGAACGAGATTTTATTTGGAATTTGCCTGATTATTCAGCACGTCGTCCACTCCACACTGAAATTCGGATAGAAAACATTGAGATACAGTGTCATATTCACTTTGATTGGCACTAGCAGAGGCATCTTTAGAATAACATCATTCCGGAACTTTTCGACTTTCTCTATGAAAAAAGTCAAGACTTGTTGGCAGTCATGTTTTTGAATCATAATTCAAAATCTTGAAGGCTTATTAAGAAGGCCGTTGATAGTGCGAACATTTCTTTAGAGTTAAATAGATGCACTTAGCAGTGAAAAACCTGATCTTAGATTCCCTTTTATGAGCTTGCCAACCAGTTCCTTTTGCAGTCTAAATTGTTCTTTGTCCTTTTCAGATCGACTTTTCTTCCATCGGGGTTTTCCAGTCTGCACCTTTCATGTCTTGCTTCGTGGATCACCTGTTATACCCAGGGAAGCCTATGCTTGACGACCATTGTCTTTGTGATCAAAGGGCCCTTCACTAACAGAGATGTATGGTGTTGAAGTATTTTCACAAGGACACATGATCGTCAGAATGCGGGAAATGATTCAATGTTTGGCATTTAACAAATTTTCGTAACCACTGATGATCAATTTTGCCATAGTCACGAAAAGGTTTTGGTTATGGTAATGGCTTAGGTTTGGTACGGCGGAGGGAACATTTGATTAGATAGTGGTAATCAATAAGTCCAGCAATCCTGAGAGCACCCGGGTCAACTTCAACATTATGAACAGATCATCATCATACTGATTCACAAGGATCAAGGATTTGACCTCTGTAGCGTATGATCATTTCACCTATTAGTGTCACTTTTTCCAGGCTGATCAAATTGTAAGTAACATCCCCCATTAGGATGGATTTATGTGGTGTGTCCAGATCTTTCTAGGAATATCTCAAATTCTTCTAAAAATTCAGAAGTTCTAAACTTGTTTACACGAGATGGCGGTGGTCTATATATACCAACAATTTGGATATGGTTTTTGAGGGTGACCATGTAGTGTTCGAAGGTGATTGAATTGATATAAGATGGTAGGGGCCTTATATTTAAAGACTTTTTGGCCAGGATTCCGATGCCGCCTCCATAAGTGTTACTACCACGTGGGTAATTGAAAAATTCATACCCGGGAGGGGTAACCTCACCAATGACTACTGGGTCATCCACAAGTAACTTGGTTTCCACTATAATCATGATATCTACATCATGTGACAGAACATGATCTAAAATAGTAATTGTTTTGTTCTGTATGGAGTTTGCGTTCCACACATGAACAGTAATATTGTCAAATGGAGAGAAACGCGGAATTGATATAAGGTTAGAGCAGTTTCTGGCACGCAAATTCTGTCTTCCTCTGGGACAGATAAAGCTTGAGTACGGTTTTGTACAAACTATTTCTCCATTCCAGTGTGTCTCCAGTGTGTCTCCCTCAATCTATGCTGATAGTTTATGAGGATATTATTACTATTTAAGTACTTTGCCATATGACTCACTATGATGTGTTCCATGATTTTACACTTTATGCAGCTTAGCAAAATTGGCCTTTGGAGCCACCTTTATTAATTTCTGACACTAAGGCTTGCTTTCATTGCCTGGGAACACAATCGTTATTAAAATATTGTTGAAACAGACAACATAGGGCGGGGCCAGTTGACTTGAGACCAATTTTAACAGACGTGGTGACATTTCGTCAGATCCGCACACTTTTGTAGGATTCAGTTTTTCGAGCTGTTTAAAAACATATTAGTCCCAGATATAAATGTGATATGGAGACATAGGGAGATTCCCCTTTGCTCGTTTGCACTGCACCAGGGTTATCAGTATATAAAGGCTTGAAACTGTTGTTTAGGGCTTCTGCGTTGTCTAAGGTCTCTGCTGCAGGACGTTATCTTGGTTCTTCAGGGTTGGGTGGGGGTACCTACTCTCTAAATGCAAAAGAGTGAATTTCACTCTTTTAGAGTGACTACTCTGAAAAGAGTGAATTTCACACTTTCAAAAACATTTTTTGATCAAATTTTTTCTTGATTATTTACAAAATGATAAATTGTTATTATTTTTTTACATTATCAAGAAAAATTTGAACAAAAACATATTCTTCAAAGGGTTTGAAATTTCACTATTTTCGGAGTGGGCCCTGTAGTCACTCTAAAAGAGTGATATTCACTCTTTTGCATTTAGGGAGTAGGTATCCCTACAGTCTGTGTCTTTAGATTCAGATTTATTTTTGTCTCTTCACAAAACATGTATACAAAATAAACAGTTGATAAACCTTAATATACCGCGTGTCCCAAAAAAACCGCAACACTTGGTGGCAGGCGCCATAAGTTTTGAACAAAAGCACGTAGCTGCTTATTCTTTGTTGTAAGGTAGGATGGACTGTTAGCTAATATCCCTGAAAAGTTCATAAAGATAGAGTCAATATTTTTTAAGATATGACCCCAGAAATCAAGTAACCTGCAGGACCCATTTAACCAAAGTGAGGCGCTATCAACTACAAATACGGCACTCTACGTTTTGCGCCCAGAACCATCAATATGAATCTCTAAGTTCAACCACCATTTTCCACTTTTTTAAAAGACAGGTGCTGCAACAAATATTAACAATGGATGTTTTCCAATTGGTAATAATAGCTAAAATATCCATTTTTAACAACAGCACTTAAAGATCAAATTAGGAATGTATGATCAACAAACTCTTCCATAATTTGTCCAAATAAGACTGCATTGGATTAGGAGGGGGCTAATCATCATCATTTTTGTTGGACGGCCACCACTAAGAGTTATCTTAACCCAAAATTTAATGACAGAATGAATATACTGATATTGTTATTGAGTTTTGTGTTGAAAACATAGGTTTTACTTTCATAAAGTTGAGAATGTAACATTATTTTCAGTAAAAATCAAGTTGCAGCCCAACGCATTTATCATTTTATGTAATATGGAGTTTGTCAATGACTTAGTCATACTTTTATATCTTCTTGAAACATATTTTATCACCAATAAATTAATGTTTTATTATTATCAGTTAAATAATAATTATGTAAATGCAGTCATTTGACCCAGTAGAAGTTGTTCTGCAAGAAATGTGGGCAAGTAATTGTTGATTGCAATCAATATTGTATTTGCCATTCTCTTCTTCATTGCCAGTCTTGTGGTTAACCAGCTCCTCATTTTTGTAAAATGGGTTCTGCGGGTTACTTGATTGTTGGGGTCATATCGTATTAACTATTGACTCTATCTTTATGAACTTTTCAGGAATATTAGCTAATAGTCTCATCTTACTTTACAACAAAGAATAAGTAGTCACGTGGTTTTGTTCACCAAGTGTTGCGTTTTTTTTGGGACACACGGTATAGATAACCTTAGAATATGTACAAAGAGGACTATTTGGTTGTATACAAATGATAAAGTAATACGTAAGAACTATGGTTAAATGAAAACATATTTTTCAAAAGTAATGACAGATATAGGTGATAATATTACAGAAAAACGATACAAAGCAGTATTTCGGAATACATACATGGTGAAGGGACGAGGAGACTGCTAAACGCGAGGCGTGAGGTCGCATTGCCCTCTACAAAAAAGGGTAAAACGATTGAAAAAAGTTACAAGAGATACGGTATGCTTAACACTTAAGTGACCAAGGGGTTTTCACTCCCGTTGGTGCCCAAGGGGGGGGGGGGGGGGGGTTCCATGGGACCCCCCCTAAGGAAACCACTTTCCCGAGGGAATTTTTGTACGAAATGTACCACATGTGAAGGGTCATAATACAACCCCAAATCAGCAATAACAAATGAAATTTTTTATTTGGGCTGCAAATTAGGGGCAAAACAGTGTTTTTAAAACACGCGAAAAATGGGCAAAAAGACGGAAAATTCAAATGAGCCTTGCGCTTAGATCAAACTTTTTGAAAACTTATTTTATGTTGATATCTACTCTAGAAGACCTAAATTACATATATTTAACAAAAAACATAAACAAAGTTTTAGGAATCCTGTATTTTTAACGGGTGGACACCGTTACATTTTTTTTTGGTATGAAAAGAAGCGCATTAAAAGTCAGACAATTACAAAAAAATTCGGCGCGAAAAACCCACGTGTAAAGCGGCCAGCGCGAAAACAAATTTGGAGGGTCCCTAGGAACCCCCCCTCCCTTGGTCACTTAAGTGTTAAATACGAAAAAACCAAGGGGGGGGGGGAGACAAAATATAAGGACTGGACAAACTAGGACAAACAATTAAAAAACAATGAATACAAATTAAATGATTTAGAATGAAATGATAAGTTCAGATGAGAGAAGAGGGGTAAAGGGGTAAGAAAAAATATCATATTAAGAAGGTATGTCATCATACAGCTTGACAAGAGACTTTTTAAACTTGTTTTTAAAGGATGGTAGTGAGGGGGAATTCTGGAGTTCAGAGGGCAATTGCATCCATAGCCTAGGGCCTTGAGATTGAGAGGTATTACTGGCAAGAACAGTGTTGGTAGGTGTAAGGAAGGGGTCATTAGCATGCCTGGTATCATAGCTGTGAGAAAGAGTGTCAACATTGAAGAAGTCGTAGATGTCCCGCACTTAAAGAGTAGAAAAAGAGATGAAAAGGGATCAGTGTGGGCAAGCCAACGAGAATTAGTACAAGTACGGATGGCGCGTTTTTGAAGAAGAAAGACATATCCAAGGCTAGAGTTGTTAGGATCAGCCCAGATCATTGCACCATATGACAGATATGGAAGAATAAGAGAATTGTAGAGTCTTAAGAGATTGCTGGGGAAGATAAGGACGCACATTACGAAGCATACCAATGTATTTGGAAACTATTTTAGATACATGCTGTGTTTGGGAATTCCAGGAAATATTAGAGTCAATTAGTAGGCCATTGAATTTGGTTGTGTCAACCTGGAGGATAGGAGTATCGTCAATTGTATTTTCATGTCAATATAAGGTTTATTACTATGTTTATTTTTAAAAATCATATAATTAGTCTTTTTATGTTTAGAGAAAGTTTATTTAGTTTAAAACAGTTAGATATTTGGTTAAGTGTTAATTATTTCCTCAAGTTTAAGCGGGCCTGAGTGGGAAAATAAAATATTCGTGTCATCTGCAAATAAAATAAACTGGGGAATTGTAGAACAGAGGGGTAAATCCTTTATGTAAAGTAGGAATAAGAGAGGACCAAGTATAGAGCCCTGCGGAACTCCGCCTGCGATGCGGACAGGGTCAGAGATGATGTTGCTGTTGTAGATCATTCGTTGACATCTGCCAGTCATGTAGCTTCTCATTCAGTCGTTGGCAAGGCCTCTAACAAGTTTGGAAAAGAATTTCGTGGTTGATGGTATCAAAGGCCTTGCTTAAATCAAGAAAAATACCGATTGTATGTAGCTTGTTATCTAGATTTTGTGCAATAGTGCAGTACAAATTGTTGATTGCCATGAAAGTAGACAAAGTAGTTGGCAAAATTGATATATGCCTATAGATCGAGAAATCGTGTTTGTCACCCGCTTTAAAGATAGGGGTCACATTGGCAATTTTTAATTGTGAAGGTACAAAACCAGCCGTTATTGATAAGCTGAAAATATGCGCAGTAACCTCACTTATTGATGGAACAATTTGTTTTAGCAATGTGCTGCTAATGCCGTCAGTTCCACTACTGTAACTAAGTTTAAGTTTAGAGGTTAATTTAATAATCTCCTCATGGGAAGTAGGTGACATAAATAAGCTATTGAGAGTTGATGCAAGAGGGTGGTTTGAAAGTCTGTGGAGGATCAGGAATTTTTTCAGCAAGTGTTTTGCCAATGTTGGCAAAGAAATCGTTAAAACTATCAGCAATTTCAGTATTATTGTAAGTCTTTAAACCATGTTAGGAAAAAATCATGATGTTTAGTTTGTTTATAACGTCCTAAGTTATTCAAAGTTTTCCACATTTGTTGAGTATTATTTCTGTTGTCTTCAATTGTAGATGAGATGAAGGGTTTTTTGCTTAGCCGAAGTAGTGAACTTGGGTGGTTACGGTACTTTGTATATTTAATTTTATTATCGGTAGTTAATTTTGAACAGTTAAGTTTATAAAACTTATCTTTAGTTTGAATAGATTTGATTAATCCTTTAGTAACCCAGGGCATTTTAGGCTTTTTAGAGGCCCAAGGTTCATTTTACTGTATCTTATACAAAATTGACTACAATAATATATATAAGGCAGTTCTCCAACCATAGTAATAGGGAGTTTGCGAAGCACCTGTTTTAAGCCTAATTTGGCGTTTAAGTTATTTATTTTACCAGTTCTAGTATAATGCGATATTATTATTATTTTATTATTATTAATTAGTAGAACATTTTCAATTCTAATACACCCCGTTGGCTCCGAATATGGGCTTAAACACGGTTTTCGCATACGCCTACGAGCTGTATCGAGCGCCTGTGGGCGTAATTTCCTTTTGTGAAAAAAAAGGGATTATGATTTCAATATTCATCGCAGCACAATGAATGGATTTCCTCTATGAAAACTACATTTTCAGCATAAAATTGGCCCTGATATATGTGTTCATCAAATGCATTATAGATTGTGTTCGGCTTATGATACCCGACGAAACGAAACGAAACTCATTGCTTTATAGATGATGTGACATTTGTTTATGTTTGTGGCGCCCCTGTTGGTGTAAGAGAGAAACTGGCAGGCAGAAGCCCCTATACTTTGCACAGGGAATTTCGTTTTTCTGCTCTAACTTTGGTTTCAAATTAAATAATACCAACATTCCTATTAAGCATGCTTGCTAATGCTACCAGTTGCATATTGTAACCGATTTAGATCAAGAAAGGTTCTGCAAGTAATTTATGACCAGATTTTATGTGGTCTGTCGACTGTAATATTTTGCCTGCCAGAAAACAACAGAGGGCGTCCTGAATGTCAATATCTGACATCATAGGTCACATCATCTATATGCAGTTTATTCCGTCATGCATCAATGCAACGGAATAAAGTGCGTGTAAAGTCAATGGCCCTTTCGTTTCGGAAAGCCTTGTGCTCACCCCCCAACCACCCATGTACGCCCCAAGAGCATATATAGTGCTGGGACACAGCGCCACCTATTCTGTATCCGCATCGCTAATTGGCCGGCTATTCTTAGACATGCGCTACAGGCGCGGATCCAGGGAGGGGCGGAGGGGGCGCGCGCCTCCGGTAATTCTGCAAATTCTTGCAAAATCAGCCCATTTTGAGCTATTTGGACCAGTTACAGCCTTTCAGCCCCCCGGTAATTTTGACATTTTTCAAATCCTGGATCTGCTATTGCGCTACGTCATGGGACTCCTTAGCAGCCAAACGCTGTGTTAAAGGCTCTGCGATTAGCTTGAACAAGGAATGAAAAAAACGGTTTCGCGGTACCTTGGATATCGCGAAATCAACGAATCAGGTGGTCAATCTGATGTTAGAAACGGGTTCCTGACAAAAAAGACCCCTTAGCTCACTAGTTTTTGTAAGCCTGACGTGTGGCATGACTTGACAGCAGCAATCGAGAATTGAGCCAGCTGATAAGAGCTGATAAGGTAAGAAAAATGCTTGTATGGATCGTATTTTTCACGTTTTTACGTCTTTCTCCAAAAATAAACATATATTATATACTAGTCAGCTAACTAAACAATTTAGTTAGGAATATTTTGGTGCGTAAATCGTTACGATAGGCCAAGTATTTTACGCAAACTCCAGTGTACCGCAATGTACAAAAAATCCGAATCAACGCTATCTGACACTGTGTGTACGTGGAGTTCCCACGCTTAGCCTTTTATGATGTGGTTGATAACACCCTAGTGCAGTGAAGGTTTGCCAAGATTCAAAAATGGCCGCTGCGGTGTGCCAAGACGACACTAAATGGGGTGCAGCGGCCGCAATTTCCTGAAGATTGTCATCACATATTCGCTTTGTTTTAAAAATATACATGAGAAGCTCGTGATTGTGTTAGAACGCATTGGACATCACTACCAACGTCAAACATAACTATTCGAAACCAGGTCCAACCCTAGCCTCCAATTCGGTATGCGTACCTACCTACCCATGATATCACCTGTTTAAAAACGGAAATCATAGTCTTGCAGAATCAGCCCGTATGGCTATTGCAACTTAGGTGAAACCGAACCCAAGCAAACCCAGAATTAGATGCCAATTAACTTATTCGGCATAACTATTGTAAGGGCAGCTCCCAGTTCAAAGCTCTTTTTACTGTATCTTATATATACAAAATGTTAGAACGCATTTGACTCACTACCAACCCAAAATATATCGGGGTATCTTTTGATGAAATCTAGAAATTTAATAAACACATTGAGTCTAACATCAAAAAATCTTTATCTTGGTAACCTATTTTGGTTGTATTTTTCCAGCTCCAAGGCTGGTTGCTCGTTGCTACTTGTTTGACAATTATCGCATTCTAGCTGCGATTGGCGGAACCCCTATCAGGACTCGCACTTGTCTGTGCTTCATTTTCAACTACAGTTTTACATCTTGTAGTTTTTCGTGTCTTAGTGTTGGTAGTTTATGTTTTTGTGGGAGTTTTTTAATGCATTTGAAATTGATAACGTTGTAAGTACCGATAATCTCTTTTGCAATGTAGAAAAATTGAGAAAATAAGATCGAGGTATGTCAACTGATCGTCACGACGAAACGTCGCTCCGCTTTTGCTGTGAGGTCCGGTGGGGTCCCCATCTAATTGAGAGTGTCGTGAGTGTGACAACCATCAGCGGCCTGTATTCATGTGTTTTCAATACGTGATAAGCCTACTCGTTGAAATAGTCAATCCAGACTGTACAATTTCGTCTCTCTATTTGAAAAGCGTGTTCCCGCGAATACGCACTCAACCCGCCGTATTTTTTAAAAACCTTTTATGTAACCGTCTAACGAATGGAACTCATGCTACCAACATTTGGTAATCAAATATGTGCTACGACTCCCCTTTCCATTGATAACAAATAGGTAATCAATATGCCTCTCTCATTTTTTCAATATTTCCTACACACTAAGCAGATTTGCTTCTCCTTAGCCTATAATATTTTGCTTAAGCCGAACGATATTCCCAT
Organism: Ophioderma brevispina; assembly: GCA_023653785.1. Lineage (NCBI taxonomy): Eukaryota > Metazoa > Echinodermata > Ophiuroidea > Amphilepidida > Ophiodermatidae > Ophioderma > Ophioderma brevispina. The sequence continues at coordinate 4,976 of JAMKCH010015277.1, read as the reverse complement.
AAAACTGTGAAATGGCAGCAATTGTTCTTTAATATAGCTCTTTATTTAAATTACTATTGACAACCTTGAACAGAAAAGTGTTTATAATGTGGGTGGTGTTTTTAGGTGACTGTGTGATGTCATTATTTGTCTTCAATATTTCCATCATATTTTTCCTTGATGATCAAATCCAATACCGCAAGGGGAAAAGGGCTGTCATGTGTTATGCGCAACACCCATGCAGAATTTTTTCAAAATGACCGCTAAGATAAAATATTGTAATTCATTTTAATAAAAAAAAAAAACTAGAAAAACCCCCCAATTTTTGCTTTTTTTTAGTTGATTATTTTGCTTTTATTTTATTGGATGATTGCGCAGCAAAATCCGTCCCTTATAAATAATGATATATGTGTATATGTGTGGATGGGGGAATGTGTAGGTGGATGTTGTGTCTTCCAACCTGTACAAAAAGGGCAACATTTGGCCAGTAATCGCTTTTTTCTAACATGAGCTCTATTGTAGCTAAACCAGGTATGGTTGTAGAAGGCACTAGCACAGTCTAACCTGTAATAGTTTTGTCATGGTCCGAATGTGTGGAAGACCCCTTTTTGCGACGCAAATTTTTTCGCGTTGTCAGTTTCGACTTCATAAGATCTGTACGCTTTCTTTATGACTTATTTCTAGCTTCCATATGGGTGTCATGACCTACTGTGCTGCACTCCTCGGCACCCTATCACCTTCTGTAAGCGGGTCTTCGTTTCGTAGGCTCCCGGATTGTTGTACCTTTGTTGTCTGCTCGTGGACTTGCTTTTGTTTCTTCTTTGGTCTACCGACTTGGGTACCATTGGTTGCAATAGCCCTTGCTGCTAGGAGACACGTCTTGGTGCGACGACTCTTAACTTCTGCACGGGTGCTTGAAGCTTGCGTTGGTGCATTACGGTACGCTAGGATTACGATACTCTGAGATAACAGGTGTGGTCACTGTTTGATCTTATGTTTGTTCTAATTATGCTGTTTTGCTGTTTTCAACGCGGATTCGGACTTGACATTACTTCGGGGTTATGCTGGCGAGGAGGTTAAATGTTTGAATTCCCCATTTTCTGTCAAATGCTTTTGAATTTCTCCGAGAGTAGGGTTGTGGACCGTTGGCACTCAACAATTATATCTGTGATGGCCGCGTCTGGCAAATTTGTGCTTCCTTTCATTTGTCTATTACCATGTCATCGGTTTTTATATCATGCAGATCGTCCAGCCTCTGCCCAATGGTTTGGAATAGTAATCGCTGTGACTGCATAAGATCTTTTCCATCCATTCAAATATGTCAATCCACTCTTTGTCTCAAGGAGGCCTATTTTGGGTATGTCATGTGATATTGTACAAATACTACATGTTTAGAAAGGGGAAATAGGGCACACTATTTCACCCAAGGTACTGACTACGGGCCTATGGGGTGATGGGCCTCGTAGCCCAGTACAAGGTAAAATAGTGTGCCCCATTTCCCGATATAACCATGAGTATTTGTTTTATTACACACTCACTGTTGACTTCCTGGGGACGAGGTTGTAGGGAAATATTCCGATCTATTGTCCTCGGGAAATAGCACGCGTAATAGGAATTGGCCAATGAAATAGCATCTTTTGTTCATGATATTCATGAGGTTAATAACGCTTTCTTTCCTCTGGTGCCTTTGGTTTTGCCTCACAGACCTTGCAATTTGATGTGTTCTTCCACATCCTTATTCATGTTACCAATAGACAGCTTCTCTCATCTTAAGGCGTGTTTCTTTTTTCCCCATGTACTTAGTGGATAAATGTTCCATCATATCGGGTATGAGATCTTTGGGTATGATGACTCTGCTCCCATGAATGGATTTCGTCCTACATACATATTATCCTCTCTGAAATTGACATGGGGCCTTTTTAATTTTCATTTGGCATTCTGTTTTCCGTGGCCATCCGTTCACGATGAACGTTTTTTCAGCTTCGAAGTTCTAGGTCTCTTTGGTTTTCTCTCTGAGTTTTTGTCAATCTTGTTCATTTTATGGGCAGGTCTTGAGCATGCGATCTCTTCATTGATCTTTCTTCCCCTATCTCGTTAACCTGTCTGACTTCTTCTATAACTACTTGCTCTTTGGTCATTGCTTGAGTTTTGCGCGACTGAGAGTGCCGCTACTAAAAGTGCTTTCCTGGTTTTATATGTCACTTTGAGATCATACTCTGCATACACCTCGGTGCCTTCATTAAGTGGTTTCTTCATAAAGTCTCTAATGGTTTTTGATCCGACTCAACTTTGACTTCTTTTCCGTACAGTACTGGTCGAATCGTCCACATCCGTAACCCAAATGTAACCTTTCCTTCTGAATCTGTGCATAATTTTCTTCGTATCTCGTCAGGCTCTTGACGCAAATGCTACAGTTTGATCTCTTTTGAAGGATTGTTTCCCATAGCCCATCCTGCGCTGCATGACAACGGTAATGTCACTGGTTCTGTTACATCTAGTAACGTCGTACGGTTTCTTTGGTGATCCAGTTCTTTCACCGCACTTTCAACCGCAGCTGTTGGCATATTGCCATCTTTGCAGGCCGAAGACCGCTGCTTGTTAAGAAGATGGCTCCCTATTGGTAGGACAAACGCCGTCAACCTGAGTTTAGCTTTCCTCTAATTTAATTCACCACGTTTTTAAAAGAAACAAAGTAAAGGTATCCAGCGACCTCTATGCAATACATGGAATTGGTAGCCCCCACCTGTGCATTGGTGAGATTACTATAAACCACTGTTTTATTTACATCAGTTACCTGTATTTTATATAGGTTGTGAATACCGATTGGTTTGATTTCTTCTAACGCGGTAAATTGAATTGAAATGGGGTTACGGAGCAAGTCATGGGTTATGGTCCTGGACAGACATGTTAGGTTACAGTCCTGTCATACAACTTTTCCTTCATTCATGAGTTTGTTTATCTACTTCTATCGCAGGAGTCATAAGGTCATAAACGTATTGCCGCAACGCGTTGCGATAAGTAAGCAACTCGTTGCGACATTTCGGCAACGCGTTTCGGTGTAGGCCAATCAAATCATGAATTTTTTGTGACGTTTTTCAAAAAAATAACTCCACAACGCGTTGCGAAGAGACTTGCAATGCGTTGACAAACTTCCAACGCGTTGCGAGCCTCACAACGCGTTGCAAGCTTCACGAACACGCGTTTGCGAAGGACCACAAGCCTAAGGTCATAACATAACGTATTGGCCGCAAACGCGTTGTGAGAAAGTCACAACGCGTTGGACCTTTCGCAACGCGTTTGTGTCGGCCAATCAAAATCATGATTTCTGTGACGTATTTCAAAAATATAAATCTCGCACCGCGTTGCGAACATTCACAACGCGTTGCAAACCTTCACAACGCTTGCGGCAATACATTATGACCCTTATTGCCTTCACACACTCTGTTGTGTAAGTTTTACAACAACGCGTTTGTGACGGCTCGCAACGCGTTGTGAAGGATTGCAAACGCGTTGTGAAGGACATAAGGGTCCTAAACGAATTGCCGCAACGCGTTGTGGATCTTATTTTTTTGAAATACTCACAGAAATTCATGATTTTGATTGGCCGATGCCGCAGACGCGTTGCCGAAATGTCACCACGCGTTGTCTCTTTCTCAAATCGCGTTGCGGCAATACGTTTGACCCTTATGGCTTGTTTATGTTAGCTGGTAATACAGCTACCATATTGTGGTTACTAAGTTTTCTTCTTCTTCTGGCAAACACGCCTTTTCCGAGGGAGGCACGCACATACATGTGAAGTGAACACAGGAGTAAGGCTGGCACTTTCCAACTCAGGGAAAATCAGTGACAGCTAGTGCACATGCAAACATAGTGGTCTTTGGGTGAGAGCCAAATTGACCATAAAATAGGGTTTTTGTGTGGGTGACAAATTTGCAATATTTTCTGACAAGGGGTCCTTGAGTGAAAATAGGAGTGCCCCCGGGCCGACTCCTTAAAATGCTACCAGTGCTATCTGTGCTAACTCATGGGTCGATTCGGCCAATTTGTCATAAGAACCACTGACCCATGCCGCATATAGGGTTTTCACCGTTTTTGGATCAATGGTCATGTATGCCAGTTAAAGGGGCTTCTCTGAAAATTATTAATTCCTCTTCTCATACAAAATTCCAATTCAATTTCCATTCATTCAATTTTATTCAGCATAACATAACGAACGTGCAGAAATTATAATACAGTACAATATATAATAATACACAAAGAGCAATTGTAGACTGTACTAAGATTACTGGTGAGGTATATGAGATGATTGCTAGACCCGTAATGGGGGGGACAAAAACCCAACCCCGATATGGCTTATGGTTGTTTGCTGGCCCTGTAATACATACAAGTAAAATATACTCAAGATTACAATAATTAATACAAGGAAGAGGTGATTAGAAAATTTATATAGGTAAATAAACATACAACAACAGAGACCAAAAACACACAAAAACAAACATATCTATATAACCAAACACTTTAACGGGAAAAAACTGTGATACGAGCGAATTTGGAATAAGGAAAGACTTATCCAACATGTCTGGCTGAGGTATTTAAATATATTTCATAATGAGGAAGCAGATATAGAATAGTAAAGGTGAGGAAAAGGTAAGGAGGAGAGAGATAGAAATAGGATAAGAAAAGGTGAGAGAAATAAGGACTTGGGGGAAATTATTAAGAAGTGTACTGGTTGATGAAATGTTTTTTTCAGATGATCTTTAAAAGTATTTTTGTTTTAATTGTTGATGGATTCTGAAGATCCTTCCAAATTTTTGCGCCGTGATACTGAATAAAGTGCTTTTCTCAGAGGAAGATTTTGGGAGGGGAAATAAGTTGTCGCGGCTTGTCCCTGTGTTATAGCTGTGGATTTGGCTGTTTGAGGTAGTAATTGCTGAATGTTCCGGAGGTAAATGCTTGTGTGGTAGTCAACATGAAGAGCGCTGTTTGAAGTGGTTGAG
>JAMKCH010015276.1:0-52093 GCA_023653785.1 Ophioderma brevispina | reverse complement strand
ACAAATCCCAGCTTTTGTTTCAATTCAAGCTATTCTGTAAACAAACTAATGGTAGGGACTCTATGAGTGTCTAATCTAAATGAAATCAGTACATATACAGGAAAATATGGAGATGATAAAATTCCGTGCCCTTTAATCTGCTTGTGATATAAACAAAAATGTAATTTCAGAAGTTTTTGGCCCAACATGGGAAATCAAAGCCCAGTCAAATCGATGTCCTTCATGTAGAAAATCACATTTGTACTAAAAAATCCAGTCCATTTTTAACAGTATTATGTGTGCGGCCTCTACTGCCATGGGGTTTACTGCTTAAAACTGAAAAGATATGATTATCTCAGACTTGGGATTGAGCAGTTTAGTAGTTAAGGCTGACTAAGAGATTTCCTAAGGAGGGCACCGTCAATTTTCAAACAAATAGGTTTTTGCATGTGGCATAATGATTGTCCATCTAGTAATCACGTGTGAAAAAAAAATAACTCAATCGAAAGTACTTCATATAAAAAATCAAAACTTCATTATAAAATCGGATTCAGAATTTTTTTGTACACACGAGATTCCTATGGCACACTGTTATACTGGAACATAAATGTTTTAAAAGCATTGAAAACGAAAAATCCAATTCATTTCTAAATGTGGAATTAAGCATATTAGGTGGACTTTTTTAGTTCTACAATCTTTTTCATAAGTCCTTGGAACACTCTTAAATATTGCACCGATGCAAGAGATAGAGGCTTAAAGTGCATTGTTCAAGATAACTTTCTTTCCACTACGCTTCCTCAGCGTCAGTGTGAAAAATAATATGACACAGATTGACCAAGTGTATTGCGCTTATGCAACATTAGGTGAGGGGCGGAACCAAATCTAGAAGTGTGTTCCAAAACCATGATGACCCATCTCATCCTGCTGCACATGGGGTAATGAATACCAGAGTGCTCAAAACTCAATGAGTGAGCTATGCAAAATGCTAATAGTTTAGTCTTGATAAAACATCAAGGCTACATAAACCATGAACAGTTGTAGAAAGCAGAAGAGTACTCAATGAAACATAAGAAAGCCGTTGAGCAACAGCGTGAAAGGAGCGTAATACTCAATCTGCGACAGTACCGTGAAACTTTGTGTTCTCATCAGTGCATCACAGAAGCTTAAAATGCAATCCACAAATGAAGTGACCAAATGCACCGTAAGCCATTGACCATCTCATCACTCGGATATATATATATCTGAGCAGCTTTTAAAACATTTCCTGAAAAAAAACTATTTAGGAGGTCAACCATGAAAGTTTGGTGCTGATATTTCACATGGGTGGGTAATAACCTGTTAATTCTGTGATTTGTATTTATTCAGCAATCATTGATCATTCCTTGAACCCTAATGTGTGTATGGTGTGTGTGTTCTAGTACATGAGGAGTTACCCTCTTACCTACTGTAGTTTGGTGCTGAAGTTCACGGACTTATCACCATGAGATACAATATACTTTCTCCACAAGACACGTTATTATTGTAATTGTAATGAATACATGTACTGACTTGTTGACTGGGATATAGATAATACCAAACCAGGGGGCTAAATACACTGGTGAATGGAAGGTACGGAACTGTGCCAAGGGAATTGAGATTTTACTAGCTCCTTGTGAGGAGAGGCCTAATGCTTTGTACATGCTGAGAGACCCAGTTTTTGTTACGCTGATCTGTTCACATTTGCTCTCGTATGTTTTCCTCATCAGTCCAAATGTTTTACCTTATCTGAGGTACCACGTTGCTAGAGTGAAAACCACCTTACAGAAGATGAGCGGGACGTTATTTCAGTCAGTTTGGAGAGTTATCAGATGTTCTTGTGGTGGGAGATAAAGGTAGAGTCATATGGTTGTTACCCAATATTATGACCTTAGTCCGGAGACAGAAAAGGATCTTGTGGGATGGCACAGTGTCAACCGGGTCATGGTGGAGGTCAGAAGGCCAAGGTCAAGGAGGTAAGGAGGCGAGGTTCAGGTTTAAATAAAGTAAGAACCCTTAGTGAAGACCCAAACATGACTGATGTAGTGCTATGAAGAGCATATCTGTGGTGATTCAGGAAAAGCAAACATGGCACTAATAGAAATCAGAGTAAATGTGGGCATAAAATAATTAATACTACCAATAAGGACACTTTGAGAGATTCTTAGTGACAGTTCTAATCTGAAATACACAGGTATTTAATTGGCTCTTGCAAATGACTATGACAAAGGAATCTTAAATTATTTCTCACTCTAGTGACTATTTCTGTCTAAAGGACATTTAGATATTTCACCACAAATTGCTTGTATCATAAAAGCCTGGTGATCAACCGAGCAACTGCTCTCACTCTGTTTGCAAAAAAAGAATTGTAATGATGGTATCATAGCCAGCACCTCTCTCAGCAGTAATAACACATTTCATTCAATTTTGTTATTTAAAGCGAGTGTTGTAATAGAGTCTCAAAAGCCTCTTGAATTGCTCTCTCAAGCATTAACTCTTAAAAGGACATGAGGAGATTCAGAAAGAGCGCCCCCAATTTTTTTAAAACCCGGTTTGGTGCATATTTGCGAATGCTTTTTTTTCCAACGTATTAGATCACACCTGAAGTGAATAAGCTGAATGCGCCGTTCTTTATGTAAAATATGATGATTAGTCTTTCTGAGTGCACAACAGAACGTCCAAAGCACGGAGTTCTATGGGGACATTACGATGGCGGGCAAGTTCAAAACAAGTTTGCTGTTTTCTTTTGTACTGTTTGTCAATAAACCTTCGGAACGTTCTTGGTAGGGTGGTATACAATCGATCCTGTGCAATTTGAGAGAAATTCGATCATAAAAAAATCTCCTCCTGTCACTTTAAATGGTGTGTATGTTATGTCAATTTGGTCAGGAAGAGAGCATTCTGAGCAGATGAAAAAAATGGTGTAGGAAACAAAAATGGGCTGCTAAAAAAGTTGTGCATAAGTGGACATGTGTTGGTGGTAAATAGCAAGGTTTGCGCCTAATTAGTACCATTGTTGAATGTCTATATTTGTGCAGTCATAGTACTCGACCATTAAAACACTGCAAACTGAACAAAATTGATAGAAAACTTCAACTATACTTACTGAGCCCTTAAGAAAGAGTTTGTTCGGGATCACGTCAAGATCTGAATGCAGTGAGTTCTAATCAATTGTGTTACGTTGTACCTGCACATATGAATTAGGGGTTCATTCATAGTATTTTGGGTATGAACGCATGTTGCATGACCGATAATCACGAGGCCCAGGGTTCAATCCCAGTTTGGTCTGAGTTTTCACCCTCTGTTATTGCACGCCAATTAATTTGAGTTTCAACACAAAGCATGTTGTTTTAAATGTTGTAACTGCTGATGTGTTGTCCTGCTTTTTTGGGCCCCCCTAAAGGGAGTGGCATTCTATTCTGTGTGAACTGCAATCATCAATCCTTTGTCAACAGACCATACCTAAGCACATTTAGCACTATTGGTCATGACATTATAAAAAATGTGTTCTGACAGAGACCCGCATCAGGATGTGTGATACAACCCCCTGTTTGCTACTCTGGCTCATGTAGAAAAACGTATGACTACATTTACTAGACATTTATTGCTAGGCAGCAATGTATAGAGCTTCAAATATTACTACAGAGTCTTGTACTACTTACTGTACAAGTGATATTTTCCGTGTACTTTTTTCGTGTTTCAGCGATTTTTAACATTTTTTGTTGTTTTAATTCGCTCTTATTCAGCTATCTACATAATAGACTACACACAAAATAAACATTTTTGCGGTCTTTTAATTCGCGCTTAGCTGCAGAAGCACGCGAAAAGCGCGAAAAGTAATGTACGCGAAAATTTCCACTTTTACCTTACTTCTTTCTTTACACGTCAGGAAACATCTTAAGACAGCTGCTGCAATCTCTTTCTGTGAGAGGTAAATGGAGAGTTGATTGTCTATACTCTGTCCAATCTCGAAGTACGAAGTTAGCGACACTGGTTTATACATGTACAACTTTCATCGCGTGTGTAGGCAAACACAAAAGTGTCCTGCAACTGAAAGCGGCACTGGATCGCGCACATCGTCAGTCACTTCAGCCTTCATACAATACAAGTATAGTTAACAATTTAGATGAAACAGAGGCAGAAATTGCAGGAGAATAGAGTGGAAAGTTTTTTTTAATTTTGACTTGCATCGGTTGTAATAAAAGATTTTAAGGATTTTTTGAAAGATTTATTTGGAATAAAATTATTGAAGTTGTAATAAGTAGCTTGCAGTTGCAAACGGTTCAGGTCACAAAGTTTGTTTTTACAATACATAGATCACCCTTTATTGTGTTGATCTACAAAGAAGGATGTTTGTATTTTGGTTTGATTCTTATTATTGTAAAAATAATTTGTAGAAAATGATAGAAAGATTTTAATAGGAGTTGAGCTGCCTTCAATTATGCCAATCGATTGTGGCCATGTTTTCCTGTCTCCTGAACGCTTAGAAAAAAATAATAATTTAACAATCCTTAAGTTTGACATAGAGGCTCACACTAATCGTCTGGTCTGTTAATGTAACAAAGCCATCAACTGTAGAATCATACCAGAAGATTGTTCTGGTACCACTGACTGCTTCAATTATTGTGGCAACCTGCTTTAGTTCAGAAGACATATATGGATTGTCCTTTTCCGTACTGGGCTACAGGCTGTGGTCTACAGGCTGTAGACTGTGCCGTAAACAAGGTTAAAAATTGCTCATTTCTCACATAACGCTTGACTAATTAACTTCATAGAACCACTGGCCCAAGACTCATTGAGGGTGTAAACAGAATGACCTATGATGACCCCCTTGTGAACGTTGACCCCAGTTTGTGAAAAATCTTAAAAACATTTATTGGTGAAATAAGATGCTATGTCACAAGTTACTCAAAATAACAGGCCAAGGCTTAATGTGGGATGTACACAGATTGGCATTTATGAACCCTATGTGACTTTTGCCCCAAATTTTATTAAAATCAAACACCAAAAAAACAATATTTTTAAAAAAAACACTGGCAAAATCTATCAAACATCCCCCCAAACTAGACCCCATTGGACAAAACCGCGATGGCAGGCTTCACAAGCGTTCCAGGGAAGAATGTTTTTTAAATGATTCTGACCATAAACTAGATCATGAACTCAATAAAAAAAAATCATCAGGGTTGAAAATACTACAGTTACATCGATTGTCAGCCAACTCTATATGGTGTGATATGCTTGATTATACCAGTATTTGTTTATTACAACCCCAAAAAACAAAATTGCCCTAAGTGTTACCATTTTATATTTAGTAAATGAATGTTTATATAATATTGAAGACATTCATTAGTTTTAAAAATCTTTCCAATCAGTTTTAGATACTATGCCCGTCAATAGGGCAAGTATTCTGCTTGTTGTTTAGTCTCTCCTTCTTCTTCTTCGTGTTCAGATTGGCTTTTTTGCTTCTATAGCAAAAACGCTTGGGCCGATATAACCAAAATTGTCAGAAGAACCACTGACCCAGCTACACGAGGGGTGTTAAATAGTTTGACCTTTGACCTCTCGTAGGGGTAAATAGAGGTCAAAACTAAAAATCTGATTAGGTGCGCTACATACGCAATTCTGCAAGAGCATCGTCTTTGGTCAATGTATACAGCTTGTACACGGAATTAATATCGGAAACTCATAAAATTCCCCAAACTGGTGCATTGTCTTAATTAATTGCAAAATTGCTAATCTCAAAAATCGATACAACTAGAGAGGTGCGTCTGCCGCAAAGTTGCGGATAATTCGAGACGAATGTGTGTGACTAATATTGGCCATAGGGGTCACGTGCAAGATATGCAAATGAGCAAAATATGCAAAACGCTATAACTCATTACCACAGTAGATATTTATGTCAAATGTGTTCACAAGAACCACTGGAAAAGCTCTAATTACTGATAGTACCTTTTGGGATCAAAAGTAAATGGGGTCAGCTAGGGGGTCCAAATATAAAAGAAGCTTATTGACCTAACTGCATGTCATCTGTAGAATCAATGAACAAGTGAAAAGGTCCCACGTGGGACCCGTCTGTGAGCCATTTAAGGGGTCAAAGGTCAACATACACAAAAAATATCAAGCTTGTTATATTGCCGGAGAAAGACTTATGTTTGGCAGCGAAGGTGACGTCAGAGTAGCAAAGAAACATGCACCTAAAGCACGGCTACCACTCAACCAAAACAAAAAAAACAAACCACTCGATCGATACGACGACGCCAAGACAGGCATGTGGAATTAAAGAAGTAACGCTTTGGTATAGTCGACTGGACTGTGTTTAGATACAACAAAGGGATTTATCTACCCGTATTTCCTCGAAGTTAAGTCTTCTCCTCTTTACAGTAGTAAGTTGACCGATCCATGCTAAGCACATATGCCCTAAAACCACAAACAACAAACGAACAAAAATGCGCGCGCCGTCGTGCATTTACGTGCGTATAGGCCCGCGTATTTTACCATTATGCAGAACACGCGTATACGCGCACATTATAAAACCTTTTCGTTCACGCTTCGAAGAACTAAAAGGCACTTTAGTCACAGCTTGAGATACTCACAAAGGTTTTTTTTCATACAGATTGGATCAGTGGTCAACAAGTGGTCATTTTACTGACGGCATAGGTCTGGAGTCAGGCTAGTGTTGGAGTTAGGCTATTATAGAAAATGACAATTATTTTGACTTTCTCCATGGGGAGGTTTGTAGCTCTATTTATTACACATCTGTAACATTGCCTCTGTGCCACTTGACCAGTATAAGTAAATGACATATTTGACCTCAAGGTCTTCAAGGATTTGTCATAATCCTCTTTTCCTTTCATAGTTTGTACAGCCCATCTTTAGATCTTTCAATAGCTTTACTATTCTTCTGCTTATAAGGACACCTGCTGCAGTTGCATATTCTAGGTGGTTATGTGCCAATGTCTTAAAATCAGTAACTTTGATGAAAAGTTTAAAGAAGAAACAAGTTAGTATTTCTAGATAGGTAGAATTCGTTACATAGAGAGTACATGCGGTGCTCTTTTGACACCCTCTATTATTAATTTTTTAGGAGTCTTGAAAACCCAACATGGCGTTATCATCGTGGTGGGATAAGAAGTCTTAGTCGAACAGCACTGACACATTACTTCAGCCAGTTTGGTCCAATAAGTGATGTGGGTACGATCCACACCATCACAGCTGGGCAAACCCCATATGGCTTGTGGAGTTCTCAAGGTTAGTGCTCGAGATGAAGTGAAGCTGATTGGAACACACAATATCCAAGGGATAATGGTTTCTGTTGATAATCCAAGGTATGAAAGACCCTAATCATGTCTGGTTTAAGGGAGCAGACATTATCTACGCCAGGGGAATGAAGGAATCCAACTTTTCAGCAAAAAATGAGCATGTTCCTCCTTCATTGCATTCATAAATTTTGCATCCCTTTTTTATAATTTCTCCATTTAAAAAGTTGACCCCCCCTATGAAATTTTCTATGTCGCTCTCTTGCTCGCAAATCATCCATCCCACCATGGATCATAATGAATCCTAAGTATTCTAACAAAATCTAAGGATTGGGTAAATGTAAGCACAGAAAATCTTATTCATCTCTAAGTTGGAATTAAGCAGTGTAGGTGACTATTCTTTAGTCTATTTTTTAATTACTACACAAAAAAACATTTTATTTTTTTTCCCAAATCTCTGAGTCAGCCTTTAACATGCTTACCACCAACTGGGTCACTGGTCCCATTGTCATGGTTTGTTGCGTTTAAGAATAGGATTTTTATATGTACATGACCTTGAGGGTTAAAATTTCTCAAAACTGGTTGCATTGTGGGATGGACTCAATACCCCCTCTTCTGTCCATACAACCATAGGCAATTACCAATTGTGTGTATTATTTGAGAGAAAGGGCTATGGCAAAGTTCACCTGAGCCTGTACATGACTCTCAGAAGAAAAACGGTAAGTTGTTATTGGACAACATCCAAAAAGTTGCCCCTACGAGTGCTCTAAAGGTGCAACAAGAGATTTTCACATTACAAGTGTCCCTAAAAATCAAAAGTAATTGATTTTGCCCTGATCCTGATAAAATGCTTTCCATCTCAAATCATACTATCTGAAGGATTAAGCTGAGAAATATTTCTTTTGGTTACAAAATTGTGGTTGGGAAATTTTCTATTTCGTTTTGGAAGCACAGGGATATGGGTTTTATTAAGCTTTTGGTGTGGTGATGAGTAGAAAAGAAAGAGGCATTTTCATTTAAAATCTCCATTACACATCCTTAAGCCATGATATACAACCATCATAGCATGTGACTGTAAAGTTGATAGTGATAAAACGTTGTAGTGTTTTTTATCAATCACTTCCAACATGTAATGCTGGAAGGCGTTGGAACGGCCAAGTTGAATTGAAGTCAACTGGTAATGACGGTGCATAAATGTTTACTGCATGAAAACAGAAAATCTTATTTTATTCATTCTAACTTTGGAAATTAAGTCATGGTAGGTGACTATCTTTAGTTCTATTGTTAATGACATAACACAAAAAAACATTATTTCAAAATCTCTGAGTCAGCCTTTAAACATGCTTACCACCAACTGGGTCACTTGTCCCATTGTTTTAGAACGTGGAGTGAAAAAGAAAAAGTAGCCAACAAATTTGAGAGTGCTCTATGCCTGGGAGTAGTGCCATGCGTCGCAAACCCAAGCTATTTTTCCACTGAAATTGTAACCCGATGTGGATGCAATGACTTGAAATATTCCCTGGGAAAGCTTCAGGTCGGTCAAACTATGAAGTTGTGGGATGTAAGGACATGTTTCAAAATTGGGCATGATGTAGCTTATAACACCTATGTTATAATGATCTGGGGTGCCCACCTGCTTTGTGCAGTGATACAGGTTGGGAAATATCAACTAAAGGACCTACAACACTTACAAAAAATAATAACCAGTTGATTTATAGCACCTTTCCAGGGTTACAAGCGTACATACAAAGCAACCAAAGAGACATACAATAACGAAAAAGAAAGGTTATAATATAAATAAGTGCAGTCTTAAGATGCCTTTGTGAACAGAGGAAGTGTTCATTGAGATTGGCAAGATCCTTTGGAATAGAGTTCCAGAGTGGTTCTTAAACTTATGGACACATTACTATAGTAAAATAGTAAATATGAAGCAGTTCAGCAATGTAGCCTGGACCCTCATCATGAAGAGCTTTAAAAACAAGTGTTAGTTTTGAATTGAATGAAAAAAAAAAAAAAAAAAAAAAAAAAAAATTATTTCAAAATCTCTGAGTCAGCCTTTAACATGCTTACCACCAACTGGGTCACTTGTCCCATTGTTTTAGAACAGTGGAGTGAAAAAGAAAAAGTAGCCAACAAAATTTGAGTGCTCTATGCCGGGAGTAGTGCCATGCGTCGCAAACCCAAGTTATTTTTCACTGAAATTGTAACCCGATGTGGATGCAATGACTTGAAAATCTTCCCTGGGAAAGCTTCAGGTCGGTCAACTATGAAGTTGTGGGCTGTTAACACTTACTGTGCTCAAGTGATCGAGATCTCGATCAAAACATGTGGCAGGTATTATAAAATGCTGCCTTTGTGTACATAAGAGGTGTTAAGGACATGTTTTAAACTTGGTCTTGATGTAGCTTATCACACAAGACTACTACCTATGTTATACATTGATCTGGGGTGCCCACCTGGCTTTGTTGCAGTGATACAGGTGGGAAAATATCAACAAAGGACACTACAACACTTAAAAAAAATAATAACATCAGTTGATATAGCGCCTTTTCCCAGGGTTACAAAGCGCTTACAATACAAAGCAACAAAGAACATACAATAACGAAAAGAAGGTATAATATTAAATAAGTGAGTCTTAAGATGCTTTTTGAACAGAGAAGTGTCATTGAGATTGGCAAGATCCTTTGGAATAGAGTTCCAGAGTGGTTCTTAAACTTATGGACACATTACTATAGTAAAATAGTAAATATGAAGCAGTTCAGCAATGTAGCCTGGACCCTCATCATGAAGAGCTTTAAAAACAAGTGTTAGTTTTGAATTGAATGCGCTGATGAATTCCGCAAGCCGTGAAAGGACCATAATTGGTGTTCAGTCCACATACCTACACACATTTTCGTGCAGTGGTGTTTTGAATCAATCCATAAGCATTGCAACGTGCCTATATTATAGAAAACATGTCAGTACTTTTGTAATTGTAGCATAATCCATCAAAATCTTGTGTGTGCTAAACTTTATGAACACAGTACTAGGGCTTTGTGGGCAAAAGCGGTGTTAAAAAGTCCAGGGGTTGTTGCATATAAGAATAGGATTTTTATGGGATCACATGACCTGAATATGAGGTAAAATTTATAAAAACTGGTGATTGTGGTGGACTCTATACCCCCTCTTCTGTCCATAAAAGCCATAGGCCATACCAATGTTTTTATTGAAGAGAAAAGGGCATGCAAAGGTCAACTGAGCCTGTTACCATTACTTCCTCAGAAGAAGGTAAGTTTGTTATTGACCATCCAAAACGTTTGCACCTACGAGTATCTCAAAGGGTGCAACTAGCGATTTTGCATAGCCGGTGTCCCTAAAAATCAAAATAAGGATTTTTGCCCTGATAAAATGCTTTCCATCAAGACATTTACTATCGTTAAAGGATTAAGCTGAGAAATATTTCTTTGGTAACAAAAATTGTTGGAAAAATTTCTATTTCTTGTTGGAGCCCATACAAAATTCAGCCTAATGTGTTTATATTGAAATGTAAATGCAAATCAAAATTACCTTTTTTTCTCTCCCTTTTACGTACAGTTTTGTTAGCCAACTACAGGTAAGAAATCTATTGAGTTCTATTCTCTATGAAATTACTTATTATTGACACAATATTTGGTGCCTCAAAATCGCTTGTTTCAGGAACCTTTAAACAACAAAAAACAAGCAATTGTGTTAAACTGTGAGCTGTTGTAATAAATAATTTTAAAAAATCATATTTATTCTATATTGAAAAATAAACCGATATAAGTTAATCAGCATTTAAGGGGGGGGGGTATGGGGTCGAAGCCGTATACTTCAAATGATTTTCTTAATTTTCCTAATAGTGGTATATACATGTTATCAATCTCAATTGTGCCCCATGGCACAAGTTTTTAAATCCATAAAATTTTTTGCTCTGGTTGCCATGGTCACCCACGTGAGGCCTCTGATTGGCTAAACACAGAACGAATTTAACTAAATAACTAAACTGCTATGGGGGACCAAACTTGGGTGACATATGCAGGAGGTAATACGGAGTGACCATGAATCCGGGATTTTTCTACCGTTGCCATGGCAACCGGCAATCGACCAACGCATAATGTCATGGCGTAATTTTGGAATTTGGTAACACAATTTGCAAAATCGGCCTTCATGGTTTCATGCTCTGTATGTGCTTAATATGTGTGCCAAATTCCATTTCTCATAAGAATGTAGCGTTCTCTAGTTACGTTTTCTCCTCGTTTTGGATTTGCGCTTAAAAACGAAACGAGTTTATAGGCCTCGAAACATTAAGACAAATTGGAGGTCGCTTTTAGATTTGAACTATGGAAGGATTTTTTAAAATTTCATTTTATACTGAATTTATCAAAATATTAATGAAGAATCATCGAAATAGGTGCCTCCAGTCTGTAATAATGGTTTTAAATATTTTCTTAAATATCGCAGGGTGAAAAAACAATAAATACATAAAAATCACTTACCAGTGACATTTAATTAACTTTCAAATTATGGAAAGGATAATAAACTTATTTCTATACTTCAACTTACCCCAATGAATAGTGTTATAGTTTCTAAAATATCTTTTAAATATCTTAAATATAACCCCTTGAAATTTTTCACAAAACACATGATAAACTATAGGAGATGATGCATTTTTGGCAATTTCGCGTACACTACTTTGACTTTTGATTCAGCCATATTCTCGGAACCTAAAAAAAACAAATGTCGATTGCGATGCGAATAAAAAGCATTTTGGAGATACAGTCTCACAATTTTTAGCAATTGCATTATCCTCATTTTTCTGGATTATAACAATTTTTTATCATATTCCGAGCCCCCCATACCAACCCCTTAAAATTAATTAATAATAAAGGCATAACTTTTCTTAAATTTTCAGAAAGAAAAACCTGTTTGACTCATAGTCAATGATCAACCGCCAAAAGCGATAACAGAAGACGGCATAACCGTTACATTTCGCAACCATTTGGAAAGTTGAATGAAGTGAATTAATGCAAACAAGAACAGATCCTTGTGGTACTTTGTCAATTTCGCAAATAATGAAAGGTGTGAACCAACCATGGCTAGTGAACTCAAGTTAGAGGTGTCAGGTGATGGGTAACACTATCAAACTCAATGGATGCTTGGTTGATGTGAGCGAGAAATGGCTGACCAAGAAATGGACGAGGTAAGTAACATGTCATTTGGGTCCTTTAACGGCCTTCAATACCTCTAATTAAAGGTTCATGTTCCTATCGTCCTTGGACCCCCTGATTTACCCGGAGAGTAGTAAATCGATTTTGATATCAGATGAAAGGGGTATTTTTCTAATTGTGTTGTCGTGCAATTTAAAAGCCCCCCTCAACCCATTTTCATACCCACGATATAAACCAAAACCGCCGTTTTAGTGGTTCACCATCAATAGTATTCACGTATTGAATAGGGCTTTGCCAACATGCATTATTCTTTTACCATCACAACCGCAAGTTTTGGTTTCCCACGGTACTTGATGGTGTTAGGTGCAAAGTACCAGGCTCTCGTATCAAGTAGAGAACACAATACACAACAAATTGGAACACGCACCTTTAAAAAAAAAAAAAAAAAAAAAAAAAAAACACCATCTAAAAACTCTCACTTTCTTCTTTGCTACATCCGACTGGTATAACCAATTAAATAGTAGGATTTCTCAGATCTTCAACTGTCAGCCTCCCAAGACTTGAAAATTACAAGGTTGTCCAGCTTCCCTCTGAGAAATCGGCACACGGCAACACAAAACGAGTCACCACCACCGCTCAAGTACGGATTGTATAGAAGTCCGTCCATTTATTGTGTCGTCTTCCTGCCTTAAGGCGGGAAAGACACAAAGGGAATCACCTTTGTCCATTGTTGTTGTTGTCTGTTATGTCTGTTGTGAAAAAAGGGCTACATATTGCTTTTAATATCCGCAAACTTTGATGGAGTTAAACCAAACTTGAGTTATATTCTGAATCCCCTCGTTGTTGTAAGATTGGCTGAAAATGTAAAAATTGAGCTCTAATTGGAAAGTCGAGGTTCATTTGGAACCAAATGTGTTTATGGATATTTCCAGAAACCCCCTCATTTGCAGCATAAAGGTCACAATACCATGTCAAAGGTTCTGATTCCTATCATTCACAAACCGCTACAGCAGGCAAACACTAGCTGTACATGGAATGTGGATTTTTTTTACCCAGCAGAAAATAGTTTTTTTTCTTAGCACAAATATGCTTGGCTTCTCTGCAAGCATCATGCTCCCTCTAACCAAAACTGTTGACAAGTTCAGTTTCCACTCACCAATTCAAAAAGGCAGTACCTACCCTCTGCCAACACATTTTTGACCCTCAAAAGTAGACCACTTTAATATACAACTCTGTCTGATAATTAAAATTTTTATAAAACCTTTTTCTCTTCATTTTCTTCAAAATTTGGAAAATTACCGGACATTAAGTAGCATTAAAGGAAGAGATTGATGCTTATCCTATTTTTGAAGAAAACATATTGAAGTTTAAAACTGCCATTATATCCTCTCATTGAAGCTACAAATTTAAAAGTATGTTTATGTAAAACAAAAATATTTTTCTTTGCATGTAAAAAAGAATCTCTGTGAAAATGTTTTAGTTTAGAAACCTAAATATAACACTTTATAAAAAATATGTGCAAAATAATGGTAATTTTTGGGGTATGACAGTATGCGAAACGTAACTCATTTATTAAATTACTCGCACTTTCCAATACTTTGGATTTTGTAGAACCCAACCCTAGTACTCATGCCAAATTTTGCCACACTTAAAATTCGGAATAGAGACTGTATTTATTGTGGGGTGCGATATGTTTCTCTCCCCACATGGAAAGCATATCACCAATTAACATCTGATTACAGATTTTGAGTTAAAGAACCACAGGGCATTTCCAGAAAGAAGCCGCCCAATTTTGTTCAACCCCCTTTTTTTCCATATTAAAGACACTATCATGATTTTGCTCAACCAAAAAATAAAAAAAAAACACAAAAATCAGATTTTTGCATGTTTTGAACATGTTTTGGGTATCCTAACATACTACACTTGATGTAGGCGCAAAAGCAACCTCTAAGGACAAAATCGAATATTTTTAGTCATTACGTCCGTACGGACACTTACTACAACACGTAATTTGATGGAGATTCATATCTGAGGACACTGCTGTTTTCCTTCCTTTCTCTCAAATTTTCACTGGTAAAAAAATAACTTGGACTATCTACGGACTTATTCTTCAATTGTACTATTCAGTGCAGATTTAATGTGTGTTGACTCTTTTGGATGGATCACTAATGTGTCCTTTAAGAATTCTCAGGTCAGGTATCCTTTGAGGGCCTTCTACTGTTATCCTGGTACCTATACACCTGTCCCAGGGCCGGTTGTCGGCGGCTAAACCGGCACCCCCATCGGGTTCAGAAATCCGACGGGAGGTAGCTGGTTACCCTGGTAGAACAAAAAGAAGATCTACCTACATGGGCGTCGGCTCTGGAGAGCTAATGCCGGCCATCCAGCACAATGACTCAGGAAGGGCATCCGGTCAAATACCTTTTGCTCCAATAAATCTCACACAGCAGTGTTGCTGTGATGAGTGAATCCGGCCACCCCCCCGTTAGCAGGGCCAAAACCGGATTAAACTTTGGTTTTACTTCTACTACTACCATGAAGTGAATAGGAAAAGTGGCGTTGTCTAGGCGGTTAGCACGCTTACTCTTAGTGCAAAGGGTCCGCGTTCTAATCTCAGTTGGACCACTTGCTGGATTACTTCGAGAACTCCAATTTGGGAATTTAATTTTATAACAGATATTGATATAAAACCTGAATACCACTCTGTTCATTTGAAATGGGAATGAAACTATCACTAAGCTGGCACTGTGTTCCCATTCGGTTTGTTTTCCGTAATGCGTTTGAAATGTTGCAATAAGCCCTTTTACGCTGGCTCCTCTAAGTTTAGTAACTTATTAACTGTCTAGTATTATTAAGTTGTAAAGCACTAGCCATTTGCCGACATGCCACGATTTGATATAATAAACTTGATTATTATTGTCCCCGCTGAACGATTTCGGAACGGGTACTATGAAATGAGGGCAGCGTCCGTCCGTCGTTCGTCCGTCCGGCTGTGATAAAATGTTAACCCCTGTTGTATTGATTTAATTCTGGAGTTTCCGTCCGGGCAACAGTGATGTAACTTGGTGGAAATAAGCGGGTTAGAGTTCTTGACCGATTAGATTTTGTGCTTAGAATATGCTAATTCAATATCTAATTGCATAATTGTGAAATTAAATCCTGCAAGGCCTGTTGTAACACGTTTTTCAGGAGTTCCGTAAGCGTATAATGATATAACTAGGTGGAAAGAAGCGGGCTGAACAGTTCTCGACCCTGATTAGATTTGGGCATATTTTGGGCAAATTGGAGTAATCAAATGAGCTATTTGATTTGCAAAATCATCATATTGCTATATTTTTGACACTGTACATTGGATGCTCAAAATTCTTGCGCTGCACGAAAGCCTATCATGGGCCCATCTTTTTTGCAATTTGAAAAGTATGTGATATATGCGGCTTATGTATGCAAATGAGCTAACTACAATAGGCGTAATTGCTGTAAGTCTCTGAAACGTCCGTCGGATAGGCAAAATTCCTTTTGCTACATGAACTACTATGCCATGGGGAGGGTGTGTGGGGTTGGGGAGGGGTTAGGTATTGCGCGGTTTGGGGAGGGGGTTGGGTTGGAGGGTTTTAGGGATTGGGGTGGGGTGTGGCAGGGTGGTAGGGAGGGGGGTGGGGATTTGGCAGGGTTTTTGGCGGGGGGTGGTGTGTGGCAGGTTTTTTGGCTAGGGGTTGGTTGTGTTGGCAGTGTGTTGGGGAGAGGGGTGGGGTGTTGCATGGTGGTTAGGGAGTGTGTTGTGGGGTGTTGGTGAGGGGTGAAAGTGTTGTGGGGGTGGAGTTTTGGGGATGGGGTAGGGTATTGCAGGGTGTTGTGAGGGGAGGGGCGTGTTGCGTGGTATTGGGGAAGGGAAGGCGTGTTACGGGGTATTGGGGTAGGCGTTTACGGGGTATTGGGGTGGGGTGTGGGGTGTTGCGGGGGTAATTGTGGGTTGCGGGGTATTGGGGTGTTGTGCGGAGAGTTTGGGTTGTTGAGGGTTTTAAGGAGGGGTGGGGTGGGTGTTGGGAAGGGATGGGGTATTGGGAGTTTGTGGGATGGTGACCGTGTTGGGGAGGGGGCATGGGTTTGCGGGGTGTTGGGGGTGAGTGTTTTGGCGGGGTGTTGGGGATGGGGTGGGGTTTTGCAGGGATTTGGGGATGGGGTGGGTTGGTTGCGGGTTGTTGGGGAGGGTGGGGTGTTGTAGTTTTCATTTGTTGCATGTTAGTGGTCGCGACATTCGGCGGGGACATCTTTTGTTCGCATCGCATAATACGAGGTCTACTTATTGTTATTATTTGATATCTCTATAGGCAAGCAAGTTTCAAACCAAGTTTTCAGTTTTCATTGTTATGTGTGTGTCTGTAAGCCTTGAAACGTTCTCGGTGGTTGGTCTACAATCGATCCATTGCAATTTGAGAGAATTTGTAATCCTCAAAAAAATCTCCTGTCAGTGAAATTGGCTCCAGGCTGTATGGATAATAAAACAAAATTGTACCAACTCACCATATGCCCATTGTGTTGGTGTGAGCTAGTGGGGTTTTAACAGGCGCGGATCTAGGGGAGGAGGCGTGCGCCTCCCGGTATTCTGGCAAAATCAGCCCATTTTGGACAGTTTTTAGCCTTTTAGCCCCCCGGTAATTTTGACATTTTTCAAATCCTGGATCCGCCCCTGTTGAATGACACACCTGGGGAGGATGTTTGGGGGGGGGGTTCATAAACACCAAACGAAAACATTAACATATTGGGTAATGAGAAATTTTAACTTCAGATACCTCAATTTCTTAAAATAGGGATAAGTTGGCTAGTCACATTCCTTTAACCTATGTACACAAAGGCAGTAAATTATTTTATAATACCTGCCACATTTTGTTGATATCTCGATCACTTGAGCACAGTAATTGTTAAGTGACAGGCATGAGATTTGTTGGAGAAATTTCTCTCATTTGCCTTGATCGGTTGGTAGACCACCTACCGAGAATGTTTGAAGGTTTATTGAACAAACATACTTAAAAAAACCGCAAACTTTGTTTTGAGCTTGGCCGCTATCATAAACGTCCCTATAGAAACCTTGCTTTGATTTTTCTGCCGTGCACGACAGAAACTACTAAATCTCATCTTATACATAAGACGGCTTAATCGGCTTATTCACTTCATTCAGATGTGATCTAATACATGGTGTAAGCATTCCAATTATGTAAAAAAACGGGTTAAGAAAATTGGGGCACTTCTTCCAGAAATCTCATGTCTCTTTAAGGACGATGTTTGTTTTGAGTATGTAGACAACCAAAATGTTTTATGAACGTATGAGAATTCTAACCAAAAAAAAATCCATCCATGTAAAAAAACAATTGATCCTCACATATCTATCAATTTTCTTTCTTGGTTAGCTTCGCAGCACAGGACGTCCTGCTAACACTACACATTTGTACTATAAATTTAGAGGACGCTAATTACAGCAGATCAAGTGGAACGAGTACTTTGCCCATTTGGCAATGCTGATTTTATGCCAGAGACGCATGAATAGGTTGGAGTAATTGGCAGAAGATGTTCCTTCATATGAAGATAACGAGTCTTATGAGAAGATGAAGAGAGGCAGGCCTAACGGTGAGATGGGGAAGAAGATCAGCGTAATCACATAGGGGGCTACTTAGTCCCGGTAATGCCTTCTAATGAGGTTAGTGAGCTTTTTGAAAAAATACAAAATGAAATGGTAATAAATATTGTGTTTTGTGTGATGCAAGCTTCTTGCAATAGCTGCCTTTATCCTTGAGTAAATAGGATTTGACATTTCCACTTGCAAAGGTTAGAGTAAAAATTATTCCCAACGTGTCTCTTTTGCATCTAGTTAACATAAAATAATACATAACTCAGAAGGTGTTTTTGAACCAATCCCATAAGCATTGCAGTGTGCCTACACACTGTTCTGAACAAAAATGTAGTAGCTTGGCAATAAAAAGGTTTCAAAAAATTAAGAACAGGGGAGACACATTTCATAATCATGCTAAAAATCCCGTGAGGGAGGAAGGGGCTATATAGGAGGATAAATTGGGCTTAAATGACTTAAAAGTAAGGAAATGATGGGTTTATGACCAAATCCGAGTACTGAGTCTAGGTTCGATAATTGGCACTCAAAACACTCTGTACAAGATACCAAAATGTAGGAAAAAATCCCACATAGAGATCGTAATGAGTGTATGTTTGAGTATAAGGGCCGCCAATGTTTATGCAGGCATGGGACTTTCATCAATTTTTTTGATCATTCACATTCAGAATTAGATGTAGGTATGTCAAGTCTTTCACCAATCAAAATGGTATAAAGTCTCACACACAAGTTGTCTAGGTTGTAATGTGTCTGTGTATATGAGTGGTACAGAGGATACATAAGCATGTGTTTTGGTTTGAGAGCCAACCTCAGACTAATTCTCTACCTCGAGCTGCTGCTCCTGGGGGAGGTCATGTGATGCACACAATATTGTGGCATTGTCCCACATATTGTTGCACATAAATCAGTTTTGAGCCCATAAAACTCTGTGATGGGGCACAGAAAATCATGTGACATGAAATCGGTGGAGATCTCTCACTGTCCTATTCCCTAGTCCCCTGTATGACTCATGGTTTTGACATACTGTGGTTCTCTCTCTATTATACCAGTTGTTCAAATGTTTACCTTTTAAAAGTTTAACAAAATGCAATTGATAGAACATGTGAGAGCTCGATAGTATGATCTACCACGTTTTCCGCCATTTTCCTTTAAAAGCCAAAAGGCTTGGGTGGGTTATGACTTTTCGGTATAAAAAGGTGTTTTTAGGTCGTCCTATAGGAAGACTTCATGCAGCATGATCGGGTGGTCGTCGGCGTCGTGACTTTCCTTGTGAACAAAGTACCTGGAGATCTGTTGACTACAGGGCTGAACTTGGTGGAAGGTGCGGGTTACAGATTCTCGAACTGATTAAATTTACAACGTGTATATGCATTTTAAGTACCTAATTTGTGCATAATTAATGGCATATTTGCCCTATTTTTACTCCCCGCCAACTCTTGAGTTGGCAAAGGGGGACTATAGCCCTGCGTCCGTGTGTTTTGTGTGTGGTGTGTGTGGTGCGTGCATCCCACTCATCTCTCTGGATCTAGCAGTGCGGTGTGGCCATCTGCGCAACATAGATGCATCTCAGTAGGCGTTGGCTGGGATGTAAAAGAATGGGTCATGTGAAACATAGGTTCAAGGGTCCAAATTGGTCAAAAATATGGTCAAATTGGTCAAAAATTAGGATATATTGTTATAACGTGATAAACCTATATCTTTTGATCTAACAATGTATGGGTGTCCATCTCACACCATAGATGTTCCCCAAGTAGATGGTGGATGAGATCGGAGGTGGGTCATGTGGCCATGGGTCAAGGTCCCAATAGGGGATTAATGCTATCAACCTTGGCAATTGGGCAGGATGATAAACTTGGTGGGTATGGTCAAAATCAGTGCCGAAAAATGAAGGTAATTTCAAGGTCATCCGGGATCATTCAAGGTCACATGGTATAAATTTGCTATAACCCTTGTCAAATGTGTTAGGATGATGAACTTGGTTGGTGTCAACATTCAGTGCTGAAAAGTTTGAAGGTCATTTCAAGGTCATGCGGGGTCATCCAGCTCAAAGGGAATAAATTGCTATAGCCCTTGTCAATTGGGTAGGATATTGAAACTTGGTGGTGTGTGGTTCAACATCAGTGCCAAAAATTGAAGGTCATTTCAAGGTCATGTGGGGTCCTTCAAGGTCAATCCCTACTCTGTTAGTATGGTCCATGAACATGATGGTTGTAGTAATGCATTCATTGCCGAACATTTTGAAATGCATTTTCAAGGTCGTGGGCTATTCAAGGTCAACTACTAACTCAACATTTGGTAGGTCATGAACTTTGTGGATGTGGTCAACTTTTCTAAACCACATTAATGTGAAGGTCGATTTCAAGTCAAGTAGGGTCAATCTAATTCAATACTATATCTAGATTGTTGGTCAATGTGTCAACTTAGATACAAATACCGCAAATGCACTGCTATGGCGCACTCCTTGGTTTGAGAACCACTTGATTTATCCATCACAATTCTTCCTGTGATCTTAAATTATAATCTCCCTCCAGTTCGGTGAGGTGCGGGGGCGAACGGCGGGGGACCTTTGGTGGTTCGCGAAAACCACGTTGTCAGATTTTCATTGAGACTTTTTTTGGTGAGCACAATATCTTGAGATCTGTAAGTCCACAGCAGAGCATGAAACTTGTGGAGGGTTGTAGGGGTTACGATTCTCAAACTGATTCGATTTACAAACTATATAATGCAATTCTAAGTACCTTAATTTGCTAATAGCATATTTTGACCTTTTCCCCTTGATTCATTCCTTGACACTTTTGTGAACACATTCTGGAGATCTGTAAGTCGCCACACAGGGCTGAAACTCGGAGGATGCGAGGTTACAGATTCTCGAACTGATTCATATACAATCAGTACATTGCCTGGTTATGGGACATTGTCCTGGGGATTGGGACCTTGTCCTGGGGGTATGTGACACTGTCCTGGGGATATGGGACAATTGTCCTGGGGTATGGGCCAATTGTCCTGGGGTTGGGACATTGTCCTGGGGTATGGGACACTTGTTCCCTGGGGTATAGGACATTGGTCTGGAGGTATGGAACTTTGTCCCCTAGTGTGGTCATTGGACATTTGTCTGGAGGTATGGGACATTGGGAGCACCTGTGGATCCAGTGGAAAGTGCGGACTCATTATCATAGACGTTTATTTCAACCCCGCCGGGGCCAACGTGTTTGTGTCCCTGGGCAAGATTACTTAATCTCAATTGTCCCGTCGCCTTCCCAGCGAATCTGTGACTGTCACTTATGGGGATATTACAATCTAAGTGCTGATAGGGACGTGCGCTTGGCCAGCATCCACCAGAATAAATGATTGTGCATTATCCTACTGCCTGCAAATCATAATAGAGGCAACACACGCGTGGAGACTGTTTCAGTGATAAAGCACTATATAAACACCTGTTGTTGTTGTGTTGTTATTGTTATTGGTTATGTTATGGTATATTTTTAATTGTTATTATTATTATTATTATTATTATTATAGAACATTGTTCCTGGGGTATGGGCACACTTTCCCTGGGGTATGGGACATTGTCCTGGGGGTATGGGACATTGTCCTTGGATAGGGACAATGTCCTGGGGTTCTGGCTACATTGTCCTTGTGAGGTATTGGGACATTGTTCTGGGTATGGTACAATAGTCCTGGGGTAAAGGGGACAATCGCCTGGGGAATGGTACATTGGTCCGGGGAATGGGACATTGTCTTGGGGAATGAAATTGGTCCTGTGGATTGGACATTGTCCCCGGTTAGAGACAAATTGTCCACTGAGTGTGATATTGGACATTGTCCTGGTATATGGGAACATTTGCCCTGGGTATGTGACATTGTCTCTAAGGTATGGACATTGTCCTGAAAGTATGGCCTTGGTCCTGGGGATATGGGACCTTGTTCTGGAGGTATGGGAACATTGTCCTGGAGGTAATGGTGGCACATTGTCCTGGGTATATGTGGATTTGGTCCTGAGAGTTTGGGACATTAGTCCTGGAGGATGGACAGTTGTCTTGGAAGTTGGCGACATGTCTTGAGGTATGGGCACTTGTCCTGGGTATGGGACAAATGACTTGGTACCATGAATATTTTTTACATGTTTTATATTGTTTATTGCTGACTCCGAATACATTTTTCAGGTTGAGTATGTAAACCAAAACCTGAAATTGGCTCTTCAGAAATTATTTCGAGAACCAATCACATACCTCTTCGGACGACCTATTTGGGACCGCCGTTCCCCTATTTTTATATAAGAGGGTTTGGTATAAAATACACAGGAGTGGGTTTGAAACACCACTGCACACCATTATGACCGAGAAATTGGTATTTGGCACACGAGGGTTTAATATGCTAATTTCATGTCATTTAATTGCGAATTGGAACCCTCCTAAAGGTAAGTTGACCCATCGCAATTCTATCCCCCCCGCCCCTCCCAACTTTCACAACTAGGCAATATTGAGATTTTGGTATCGAAAGAAAGTTGTTTATTTTTCTGGACTACCACCCGGAAAATGTGGGGGGCTTGGGGGCTAAAGCCCCCTCAAAGTTTCTCAAGGAAAAAGAGGAAGTAAGAAAGAGGAAGGGAGAAAAAAGGAAAGCAGGAGAAAAAAGAAAAAGAATAGGAACATGGTACATTTATTTGATTTTTTTTCATTGCCAATGCATCAAAGTGTCGGAAGAAGTAACGCAAGGACAGGCGTTTCAGGTCTTGAAACACCCTAACCACCTCAGACTCATGGGGTCTCCTGGACCCCCGCCGAGGGCGTTGCCCCTGGACCACCCACCAGGGGGCCCGAAATGGGCCTGGAACCACCCTTAGTCACTAACGCTCGCTTCGCTCTCATGGTTCGAACATCTTTAGTCCAGCCCCCCCTATAAGAATTTCCTTGGCACGCTATGGTTTCTTCTACATGTTGGATTCCCATTCCCCTCCTCTTCATCTGTCGTCTTTTCTCCCTCAATTGTTTTGTTTTTCATAGAGAGCTTTGTCATGTTTTGATGCTTTTTCTCTGCAGCAGTTTCTAACACCGTAATTATGTTAGATCTCTCTCCATAATTGTAACGAAGTGATGGTATCGCCACTGTGTGTCGAGACTTTACATGATCCAACTGTCAGGCCTCAACTTGTTGGACAACTTCAGTTGAAATCCACAGCCTTGCTGTGATGCTTCTGACATTTGGTTTCTTCTGTTGTTTCATCATACCTCTTGCTCTCTCTAGTTTGGTGTTGACGTAACGGATGCTCGAAGCATGCGGTGGTTACTGCCTGTGTTGATCTTATTCTGACTGATTACTCTGAGAAAGTGGTGGGGTTATCATTACGGATGTAATCAATGGTGATCACCATATTATTCTCATTGGTCACCGATAGAAGGCTGATAATGTCCTTTTAATTAAATACTGTATACACAGATAGAAGCCCCTGGATGTTTTATCTGCCTCTTTGATCATCTGGTTTTTTTGGGGGGGGACTTAATGAAGCCTGAGTTGTTTTAGATATGCTTCTCTCTGAGACGATTTTTTAGACCCCACAAAGTATTCGTGTTTCTACTCCTGGTTTTTATAAGCCATGGTTTTTGTTAACTGCTGTATTTCTTTATCGTATGCTCTTGGAAATTTCGATGTGTGTTTGGATGACCCGTGGGAAAATAATGGAGCGTTTTCGTTTGGTGACAATAATGTTGTGAAAGCCAAGTTTCGGGTCTATAAACACAAATTAGTTGAATTTGGTTCTTGACGTGTAATACAGCTCCTTTTGGATTTGTAAATGGCCATGAAAGTAGTGGGAATGCAAAAAGTCATCCCTTAAGCCGCTGGCATGCCTTTCTGCTATCCTTGTCCTTCATGTAGCTGCTCTGTTCGATTGTGTCAATCATGTGCTTGCAATGGGTGTTTGTTTACCCTAATTAGGGTCACTTACCACCTTGCAGGACACATTCATGTCTGGTTGTATTCCGCCAACCCATTTCGGGGGTCAGATTTGCAAATGCTAGTCATAGTTTTTACAATTGGACTATAATTAACATTCTCTCCATGAGTAATTTTGAAATGGTTTATATTTCTCGAATGTAATTATTGTTTTTTCCCATGATAAGGCCCATGATGCACCCAATCAAAATTTGAAGCTAACTGACTTCTCAATTAATTATTCTGGTCAGCTCGATAGTATAATATCCTCTAACCCAGTAAATCATTTTCTTTCTCAATTTAAAAGAACTGTCTGAATTTCCAGATCCACTAACCTTCCTGTGTGTGTGGTGTGTATGTGTGTGTGCTGTGTGTTGCTTTGTGGTGTGGCGTGCTTGCATGCATGCATGTGTGGTGTGTGTCTGTGTATGTGTTCTATGTCTGTATGCCTGTCGTGCCCATCTCTCTGGCTGCTCATGTTTGTAGGGTGTGTCTACATGTATGTTGGTTTGTTGTAACCATGTCAAAAATAAGTTAAATTACATTATTGAAGAACAATAATTACAGTATACCAATTGCATCAAAGCAAGTGCCAAGAACCAAGGTTGTATGCATAGTGTGTGTGCCGCGGGAGGGAAGCATTTACCACACAGTGTTGTCTGAATGTGATTTTTTCCCACATTTGAAGGAAGGTGCACCCTCCAAGGGTTAGTTTAGAATTGAATTAAAAGGGCTTAAAAGGTAATTCCAAGAACTTTCTTCCAATAACATTCCCCCATATGTCAAGCATTGTGATTTCGCAAATATTTTTCTGGAAAATGATTTTTTATTGGGAATGGGATTTTCCACATCATTTGAGAAGAGCCCCCTCAGGGTTTGGCGTCAAATAAAAGGTGCAACTAATACAAGGTTAACTCATGAGTTTGATTGAGTTATGTTTAGAGTGTTTTTGTTATGTTTGGGTGGAAATATGGGATGAATTATCATGAGTTGTTTTTAGAGTTTTTGTTGGTGAGATCAATTTTTGTTGGAAAAAAATGGTTTGATTTTTTTATGGGAAGGTACTTTTTGCCTCATTTGAGGAAAAACCCTTCAAAATTGATTTAAAGGGGCATTATGTGCAATTTTCCAAAAGTTATGATTCATTGATTAGTTTGTGTTTAGGGTGTTTTTGGCTGTTGTATTTGGTGAGTTAGGGATTGAGTTCATTGATGAGTTTGTGCTTAGAGTTATTTTTGGTGATTAGGAATGGAGTTATCAACGGTTTGTTTAGGTTGTGAGTTATTTTTGGTGCTTATCGGAGTTATTCATGATGAGTTTTATTTTTTTAGAGTTTTTTGAATTTTGGTGGTTATAAATGTAGCCCGTCAATGAGTTTTTAAGCATTATTTGTTGTGAGGTTTAATGGCGTTCCTTGATGAGTTATATGTTCTTAGGTTATTTTGTGAGTTAGGAATGGAGGTTATTTTGTGAGTTATGGAGTTTTCATCGCATGAGTTAGGTTGAGAGTGGTTTTTGATATGTTTTGGTGAGTTGTATAATGGAGCCCATCAATGAGTTTATATTTGTTATGCGTATTAAGGAGTTCATTTATGAGTTATGTTGTTAGTCATTTGGGTGAGTTTTGGATGGAGTTCATTAACCTGTTCATAAGGCGTAGGTTTTTTTTTTTGGTGAGTTGTGGCAATTAAATCTTGATTGTTTCTGTTTTAGCGGTTTTTTTTGGGTTGGATGAGTTATGGATTGAGTTCCCAATATGGTTGTTTTTAGAGTTCTCTGTTGGTGAGATATGGATGAGTTCATTGATGAGTTATGGTATTAGATTTCTTGGTGTCGCGAAGCCGGGTGACCGCCTTGTATCAATTAAAAGGCCCTTTCACGTTCCATCTTTTACCCTTTTTAAAGGCCCATTCCTCATCAAATTGACCAATTATTCCTCCATTTACAGATTAGGCGCTTCCTCCATTTGCCAAAGGTGCCATTCCATCATTTACCTTGCAAAATGCAATTTTATTTAAATACAGTGCCATTCCTTCATTTACCATGAAGGGTCATTCCTCACTATCCTAATTATTAAAGCTATTCCTCATTTCCAAATAAACCGCCATTCCTCTCTCAATTTACCAGTTAAAGGGCCCTTACCAATGAGGGGATTATAGCTTTTCTGAAATGGTTAATCTTATAATTGGTTAAAAGAGGATTATGTAATTTTTCCAAAAATTATGACATGAATATTTTTTGCACCATATGAGAGAGCACCCCGGTTCAGTGACCCTCAATACTTTGTACTTCACTCTTTCTATTCTTTGCCAAGCATATTTTATGTCATCTTGACCATCTTTTTGTTTCAAAACTGTCTGCCAACAATAACTTGTCTAAGGTGTCTCATGCATTGCGTCTCCAAGAATCATTCCAGTTTCACCATCCTTGGGGGTCCTTTATGCTCATATGCTCTTTCGGTTCACTTAAAAAGTGTGCTATTTTTTTTAACATCAGTAGACTTTTTGTTCGGTACCTATTGTGGATGTTCATTTAAGGTATCTTATATAATACTATACCGTCTGTCTGTGTGTCTCAGTGTCTGTCTGACTCTGCCCTTTTTTCGGCTCAGAGCCGGGGGTGGTACGGTCACAAATCTTTGTGGGTAAGCCGGGTAATCGTCGGAAAAATGTTTTAAACAAGTAGTGGCTTTAAAAAATTACAAGTAGTCATGAACCCGTGACCTCCTATGATTGCTCTGAGAATTTCTCAGGCAAAGCATATGCAGGCAGTGTATTATACTCTACTTACAGCGGTATAGGACGCAACGCCTCTCAACCATACAATTGTGTGTGCTTGTCCAGAGAATTATTTGTGCTTCGGGTTTGGGTCTCACATCACGCTGCTGCATCACCCCAATTTCTTGCCTGAGAAATTCTGGATCAAGTGATTATAGTAATGAATGGCTTCTAGTAGCACAACAGCCCAGTAAGGGTTTGATCAACGAATGAGGTACCAATAATGAACAATGGAAAATTCAGAGATCAATATAAAACTTTTGCGATAATGAATGTCTTGCGGAGAACGCACTGCGTGTGGGCCCAGGGCGGGTAACGTTTACGTATGGGATCCATGTTTGAACTGTCTTCTAATTTTAATGTAATATCGACGTCAAATTATCTTAGGTAACCAGGAATACAAAGGAAATAGGGCTGTATGGGGATGGGGACATTACAACCCTCCCTATTCGAGGAACCAACCCTATTAAATGCAAAGGCATATTTTGAATCATTGTATTAAATAAACTTTTTTGTATATTTTACAAAACATCTTGTATTACAAACGTGACCTTTCTTGAATAAACCAATGACCTTTGCCTTGGAAGGAAGCACCACACGCCTGTGACCCAATTGCTTTCTTACTCCTGGTTACCCAAGGACAATTTGAGCTATATTACCATGATTTTAGAGTGTGAATAGAGGTCTTGTTCTATTAATTATGTTGGTGTTCTGAAAACATCCTCATAGTTAAAAGCCATCTTAATTGTGCACTGTGTGATTTCAATCTTATCTTTCTATGCAGGAAAAGGAACCTGAAGATTCCGCACCCTCTCGTCAAATATAAATCAAGTGCCGTAAATGAGCTCAATTTGGAAGATGACTTCAGACTTTTGGGCGACTTGCATGAAGTCGCAATAGCTGGGACGTACACAAGTCCCAACAGTGGCGTAGGCGATTGTTTATTTTTAGGACCCCCCAATCTGTTGAGCTGCATGAAGGACAAGGGGAAGATGGAATTGCAAAACATTTAATTAACAGAGGCTTATAGAATTTGAAGCTGCCTTGTACATCAGAGGTATGTATATCATGTACATTATAATATTTGATTTTGGACGGAAGGGACGAGAATTGTCTTAGCCGAATGTAACAGCTGGTCGTACTTATATGACCCATAGTTTTTTGCTTAGAGGCTAGAGCCTCCCTCGGGTGTATTCCTTGTGATTGTGCTCTTTCTGTAAAACATGTATTACTTGAGTTGCGTTATTATGGCGCTTATTTGTAAGAAAATATTACATGTCCCAGATTTGAAAACAACATTTCAAGAACTATTAGGCCTCTTTCAGTGATTATTCCTGAAGGGGCTGATTTCGTAAATATTTTTAACTTTTGAAATGTTATACTGGAACATTTATTCTCGTGGTGTATGTTTAAGGTTTAATGTTTTAAACTAAACGTAATGACATACATTTCAACACAATTGTGTTGAGTTGTTTAATTACTTTTAATTTCTTCACTCAACTCACTCTATTGAGAAAAAGAAAAGACTTGGTTTTTTCTTTAAATATTCCCTGTGTAAGGGTTTTGAGAAAATATTTCAAACCCCTCATAGTTTTCCATTAATAGGCACTATCGTTGTCATTGATTTGCTATATCAAAAAATCGAAAAAAAATCATCAAAAATCATATTTTTCATGTTTGTAACGGTAGGGGGGTCCCTAACATGCCTACAAGTGGTACAACCAAAAGCATCCTAATAAAGCAAATCGGATATTTTAGGTCATTACGTGTTCATACAGACACTATTACTACACGTAATTGAGTGGAGGTTCATACCTTTGAAAACTACTGTTGTCTGTCTTTACTATTTCTCAATTTTGAAAAGTAACTTACAAGAAATTTCCTGCGGACTTATCCTTCACCTTTGTAAGCTTTATTCCTGTGAATTTCAAATATTTTTGACTCTATTGTGGTAGATCACTGCTAGTGTCTTTAATTGCACAATCTTTCCTTGTGCTTCTATAAAGTAAATTGGCAAGCTCCTTACCCAGAAGGGCGATTGTAATGTAAAATCTATTATCTACCCGCCAAAAATATGGTACTATTAAATTTAAAGCCACAGCAACCAATTGTGACATAAGTAGTTTTGATGAGTCCTTAGACTTCTACCACTGAGGTAACAGATAATCTGGCCTAAATATGACTTCGTCTGTCATCTAATCCACTAAGACACTACAGCATGCTGTGGCAGTTTTATTTACTGCAATGTTCCGTCACTTCTGCTAAACTCTTAATTGATTTACTGCAGGTCATGGGTTGTAGTACGTTGCAGTAAACTTTGTGAAGATTGCAGGAAATTGGGCATACTGCCACCAATGACTGCAACTGCACTGCATCTGCTGACAATCGCCAGTTTAAAATATTTATAATACTGCATCCTACAATGATTGCAAGTGAACGGTTTTGGATAGGCTGCATGCAGCCTGCACGCAATGCAGTGAAAGTATGAACTGACCTTAAGCCTGTGCACAGAGCGTGCATGGCCATTGTTGTGTGTGTGTGTTCCAGTTTAGTGGTCCTTATGTATGTGTAGTGTGTGTTCGTTTCGTTGCGTTTGTTGGGTTTTCTTTTTTTTCAGCGCTTCTCCCGAACTTCGATTACGAAGCCATACGAGGGTTAAGTGAATAGAGGTTTCTGTCATATACGTGCTGATGTCATTTGTATTAATCCCAGGTCAATGTTCATCGATGGTCATGTTCCTGTACTGCCTATTTTACCCAGGGTATATGCAAGTTACTTGCTGTTGTTTTAAAATTGCATATTTTGGGGACCACTTCAAAGGGCTCAATTCCTCCAAAACACACAAACATGTGCTAATAATTCTGAAGCTCTGCCATCTTTGTATTTTTGACAACTTTAAAAAATAGTTCTGCTGACACAAGAATATATATTAAATAGCACTTTTTTTTAACTCAGGTCAACTCTCACCTAAAATGTGTCGGGTTGAAAGGAAGCGATGCTGCTGGAACAAAGCGTGGCCGTCACGTTCTGAATCGGTTGTCCGTTTTTACTGTCACGTGTGTCTGTGTGTCTCGGTGTCTGTCTCTCTGCCCTTTTTCTCAGAGGCCGGGGGTGGTACGGTCACAAATCTTTGTGGGTAAGCCGGGTAATCGCGAAAAATGTTTTAAACAAGTAGTGCTTTAAAAAATCCAAGTAATCATGAAACCCGGGGACCGCCTATGATTGCTCTGAGAATTTCTCAGGCAAGCCAAATGCATGCAGTGTATTAAGCTAATTAAAGCGCGGTATAGGCGCACGCCTCTCAACCAATTACAAATTGTGTGATGCTTGTCAAGAACTTATTTGTGCTTCCGGGTTTGGGTCTCATCACGCTGTGCATACCCCAATCTTTCCTGAGAAATTCTGGCAGTGATTATAGTATATATGAATGGTTCTAGTACACCAGCCCAGAAGGGTTTGATCAAACGAATGAGGTACCAATATCTGAACATGGGAAAATTCAGAGAAAAATATAACTTTTGCAGATATGAATGTCTGCCGGAGACCCGCAGCTGCGTGTGGCCCAGGAGAGGGGTAAAGTTACTATGGGATCAAATGTTTGAACTGCTCTAAATTTAATGTAATATAGCTCAAATTAAAGTAAATTAGGGACTCTATGGGGATGGGGACATTACACCCTCCCTATTAAAGGGAACCAACCCTATGTAAAATGAAAGGCATATTTTGAATCAGTGTAATTAAATAAATTTTTTGATATATTTTACAAAGAAATCTTGGTATTACAAACGTTGACCTTTCTTGAATAAACAAATGACCTTTAGCCTTGGAAAGGAAGCACCACACGCATGTGACCCAATTGACTTTCTTACTCCTGGTTACCCAAGGAACAATTTGAGCTATATTACAATAGATTTAGAGCGTGATGAGGTCTTGTGCTATTAATTAGGTTGGTGTTCTGAAAACATCCTCATTTTAAGGCCATCTTAATTGTGCACTGTGTGATTCCTAATCTTATCTTTCTATGCAGGAAAAGGAACCTGAAGAATTACGCACCCTCTTCGTCAGAAATATAAATCAGTGCGTAAATGAGCTCAATTTGGAAGATTACTTCAAGACTTTTGGCGACTTGCATGAAGTCATGCTGGGACGGACACAAGTCCCAAACAGTGGAGTAGGCAGTGTTATTTTTAAGGACCCCAAATCTGTGAGCTTGCAATGAAAGGACAAGGGGAAGATGGAATTGCCCAACAACATTAATTAAAAAGAGGCTTATAGAATGGAAGCTGCTTGTACAGCAGAGGTATGATATTTTTACATGGTTTAAAATTGATTATTTGATTGGACGAAGGGACGATAATTGTATTAGCGCGAGTAAAACTGGGTCGGTAGTATTGACCCATAGTGATTTGTTAGAGGTGAGACAGTCACCTCGGTGTATTCCTTGTGATTGTGCTCTTCTGTGAAAAACTGACTTGAGTGCGTTGATATGCGCTTATTTGTAGAAAAATATTACGGGGCACAGATTTGAAAACATAATTTAGATATTAGGCCCTTCAGGTGATTAATTTCCTGAAGAAGGCTGATTTATTGAAATATTTTTAACTTTTTAAAAATTTTATGAGGGAATTTATCGGGTGTATGTTAAAAAGGTTGAATGTTTTTTAAATAAACGTAATGACAGATATAACACAATGTGTGAGGTGTCGTTTAACTTTAATTCTCACTCAATAACTCTATTAAGAAAAGAAAAGACTTTTTGTTTTTCTTTAAATATCTGTGTCAAGGGTTATGAGAAAATATTCAAACCCTCATAGGTTTCACATTAAAGGCACTATCCAGTGATCAGTGATTTGCATATCAACAAATCGAAAAAAACTCACCAACAATCATATTTTTGCATGTTTGTAACGAGTCGGCGTATCCTAACATACCCTACAAGTGGTAACACCAAAAGCATCTAAAAGGACAAAATCGGTATTTTAGTCATTACTGTTTAATACGGCACGATTACTCACGTATTGAAATGGAGATTCATACCTTGAAAACTACTGTTTTGTCTTTTATTTCTTCAGTTTGAAAAAGTGACTTACCAGAATTCTGCAGACTTATCCTTCACTGTAAAGCTATTCTGGAATTTCAAATAGTTTGACTCTTTTGGATAAGATCATGATAGATGTCTTTAAGTTTGCACAATCTTTCTTGTGCTTCTATAAAGTAAATTGGCAATCTCGGTACCATAAAAGGATGATTAATCTAAAAATCAATATATATGTCCAGTCAAAAATAATGGTACTAGTAGAATGTTAAAGCAAACGGCAACCATTTGAAAATAAGTAGTTGATAGAGTCCCTTAGACATTCTACAACTGAGGTAAACAGATTAATCTGCCTAATATGACTTAAGGTCTGTTCATACTTCACACTGCACTGCTTGCTGTGCAGTTAATTTACTGCATGTTCGTCATCGCTGCACTCCATTACAATTTACGCGGTCAACCCAGGTCACGAGTTGCAGTAAAATTGTGAAGGATTGCAGGAAAATTGGGCATACTGCACCAATGACTGACTGCACTGCAATCTTGCTGCCATCGCCAGTTAAATTAATTTTAAATACTGCACTACTCAAGTGATTGCGTGACGGGTTTTTTTGGGGGGGGTTAAGGCTGCATTGCAGCACTACACTGCAATGCAGTGGAAGTAGGAACGGACCTTAAGCCTACTTGCACAAGAGAGTGATGTCCATATGTATGTGTGTGTGTGTTTCAGTTTAGTGTCCTTATGTATGTGTGTGTGATGTTCTTCAGTTTGGTGGGTTTCTTTTTCAGCTCTTCTCGAACTTCGAGTAAGCCAGATAGGGGTTAAGTGAAATAGAGGTTCTCATATAAGTGGCTGATGTCAGGTTATAGACCAAGGTCAAATGTAATTAGAGGTCATGTTCCTTACTGCCTATTTCCAGGGGATGATGCAAGTTTACTTGCGGTATTTTTAAATTGCATATTTTGGGCCACTTCAAAGGGCTCAAAATGCCTCAAAACACAAAAAATGTGACTAAATTCTGAAAGCTCGCCACATTGTTTTTTGACAAACCTCTGTAAAAAATCGTCTGCTGAACACAAGATATATATTAATATTAGCACTTTTTTTTAACCAGGTCAACAGAGCACCAAAATGTGTGGGTGAAAGGAAGCGATGCTGCTGGAAACAAAGCGTGGCCGTCACGTTCTGAATCGGTTTCCGTTTTTACTGTCCATGTGTCATAGATCCTTGTGCTCCGATGAGATTGACTGGAGAAACAACTTCAGTAATAATGGAGCATAGAATTTAAAGATACACTGCAACATTTTGAAAAATAGTGCGCCCTCAAGATTTTTCAAAATCAAAGATATGTTTTGCATGGTTGTAAAGCTTTTATATCCACAAGCCCTACTCCGAAATAATTAGACCAAACAGCTTCCTTATGGGTAACGAACGATTGTAAGTTTAGAAATTCAGTCAGAAGACGACGAAAATGGCGTTTAAAACCACAAGAACACACCGCCGTATGCATGTTTCCCATGCTATGCAACACTGTTGTGGTTTTAATATCAATATGAGTACAGTCAAAATATTCGTGTAATATACACATTTGTTGTTAAGTTTTATGGAAAACTTAAAAGTTAGCCTACAAATTACCTGGATATCTTTATCCTCAGTAACAATGGTCCCTATCTGTGTTTTTTGGGGTATGTTATTTTTATGTGTCAATATATCGTCTGTTCGTCCAATTGGCCCAGACTATATCAATTTCATATTTTGTTGAAAATGTGCCAGTGCCGCTTTAAAGGTCCATGGCCCGATCGCTAATAGCCTCGTCCCCAGATTTTACCGGAAATGGTTGAAATTTTGGTATCAGAAGGAAGCTACTATTTTTCTCATTTACCCTGTGAAATCTAAGGGCTAAAGGATGTTTGGTTTGGAAGTTATGAGCAAAAATGTGCCCCATTTTGGTCGACCAATATTAATTTTACACAGTACCCTATGGGGCTTACAAAATAATGTTAGCTCTCGCATTAAAACAGATTGAAATATCGTCACGAAACTTTACAGATTGGGGTTTTGGGTTGAAGGCCATTTTATCAAGATGAACAATTCATATTCGTAAATTGGCCCATCTCCGTTTAAGCAAGAGTAGGCATAGGTATTCTATTGTGTAGTTGATGTTTTTTTGTATTGTAATATGAAGAAAAATCTTGTAATTTTGAAAAGTGACATGGCTGTGGGTACAACATATAGATGTGTAAATATATAGATGATATTCCTTTGTGTTCAGCACTGTGCAGAACTTTAGCTAGCCAAAGAGGGCTTCCCTCCTTAGGCTAGGTTTTGTATGCAAGTTGATAAAACAATTTTTGTGGGCCGCCAGCATATCTGGCAGGACCACTTATAACCCGGGAGCTAGCACACATTTGTAACACATCTCAAGTACAAAAGGTTTGAGTGATTAAATATGTAGACAGTCTGACAGGAAGCCCTGAAACGCGATTCTTAAGTGCCGCAAGTGGTGCCTTAAGAGAGGGGACCACGGCAAAGATTGTACAGGGGTCAAATTTTTAAATTGATCCAATCATGTTGAAAAGCACACCATGTTATGTGTCGAACCCTAAGGATTCAGAAGGGTTATAGTTTGTACTATGTACCGCCTAAGTTTCAGAGTTATCTTAAATGCTTAGTTTCCGATGTAGGGGACACAGAAGGTCAACGTCCATTGCATTCAATGGGGGCTTGATCTTGTTTCCCCCTACTTTCTTAAGCATGCATTTGAGACACTCAAAACTATTTCTTATATGAATCCTATGAGCACCACCAATAATTTGCACCATTTTTGGCTCTAGCGAAGCTGTAGAGCCTTC
Organism: Ophioderma brevispina; assembly: GCA_023653785.1. Lineage (NCBI taxonomy): Eukaryota > Metazoa > Echinodermata > Ophiuroidea > Amphilepidida > Ophiodermatidae > Ophioderma > Ophioderma brevispina. The sequence goes on along the minus strand of JAMKCH010015276.1, from coordinate 17,459 downwards.
CTGATGCAGCAGAATTTGCCCGTATCACTAAGACACTTTTCGTCATTTTCCAGAGTTGCTATAAAATGTTTCACACATGATTTTGAAAATTATGCTTTTCAAGTCCAGTGCAAAGTTCTTTCCTGCAGCAGCTGGTCGTACACGTGACTTAGAGAATATATACCTTCGTCGCGGTTCATGATATTGGTTCCCCTCTTCCTGATCCATATTGCTTCTCTAATCCACCTTGTTTGCTTGCTTGAGTCTTTGTCAATTATTTGGGAAAGAACTTTGCACTCTGCGGATGAGAAAAAATACGCATCTCGCGGGGGTAAAGCGGCTGGATCGGCGCATTACTGAAGAAGTTCTCCGACTGGAGAACGAAACGTCTAAAAATGTGAGTAAATTTCTGGACTTGAAAAGCATAATTTTCAAAATCATATTACACTACCAGTCCTGATGAACTTATTTCAAGACAAAAGTTTCACACATTTTTCTGCTTGATGTTTGATCTTATAAGTGGTATGTGCGTTTGATTAATTTCTCAAGCTTTTCCACCCTAGTAGCAGTGAAAACATGGCCGGGAAAAGCATATTTTGGGGGTATTTATTGGCCAAGAATCGATTGAAAAAAGGTGAAATGTCGGGCCATTTTCGTATGTTCTCTGCGCTTTGTCGATTATTTTGCTCTGTAATAATGTTAGTCGTAAACTAGCCTTTTATCAAGGCTTTGATTATTTATTCAATTTGTGTGAGTCCGCCCCTCTCTGGACCGCTCAAAGCTGAGTCGTAATCAAAGCCTTTTCGCAAATATTTCCTTTTTTTTGTTACTTATTGTTTTTCGGGATATTTCTTCCGAAACTATAGCGATCGTTGATTGGTCAATGATGATGTCATCGTTCGCTTTTTTTTTTTTTTTTTTTTTTTTCTGCTTGATGTTTGATCTTATAAGTGGTATGTGCGTTTGATTAATTTCTCAAGCTTTTCCACCCTAGTAGCAGTGAAAACATGGCCGGGAAAAGCATATTTTGGGGTATTTATAGGCCAAGAATCGATTGAAAAAAGGTGAAATGTCGGGCCATTTTCGTATGTTCTGTGCGCTTTGTCGATTATTTTGCTCTGTAATAATGTTAGTCGTAAACGAGTGATGGAAATTGGCAACAGTGGTCGTGAATATAGTTCTGGCGGATGTTTATTATGTTGATTGTATGCCAGGTTGTCAATTTGGGTGAAGCGGTTTTAATGCTCTTAACTCGGCCGGCCCAAAACAAACTCGACCCAAACCAACCGGAAATAAATATTCATGGTTTCTCAAAATTATTTGCACTCAAATATGCCATGCCAGATAAATTCCTTGTTTCATATCTTTTCTAAAAAAATTGTGTATTAAATAAATACAAATATAGTACTCTACTGCTAGAACTTCGAAGTATAAAGTAAATTAATCGATGCACTGCGTTTAGCGCGCCTTACTATAAAATGCACTTATACAGCTCTTAGTCGCATTCTAATCGCGCACGATTGGTTCTGGGCCGAGTTCGTTCTGGGCCGACTTGACTCGGCTCGGTGTTAACACGTGGGCAAAAGATTGATATAGTTCCGGTTGCAACGCTTTTGACCACGACTGTGCTCTTGAGAAAGAATCATACGTGTTTGTTCGTGACTCAGCAATACAGAACCCTCGCTCGCTTCACTTTGTGTGGAATCTTTGTAGAAATCGTGGATTTGCCTGCACGTTTGTTTCTTGTTTTTGGATATATATGTGGGGAATCCCCTGACATCGCCGTCTTAAAACAAAGGCCTATTTCAGCTATTTTGGGTACAATTTGAATAAAGTTCGAACAATGTATAGAGGCTTTGTGTAAAGGCCCACAAGCAACGAACAAGTTTGCGATTGTACTGCACCGTGATTGATGTAGACCAATGCCAAGTACGAAAACATAATTCCACAATATTCAATGTCTTTTTGAACAATTAAAAGTTTGATTTTCCAAAATTTATTGTGTCACAAGCACTGAAATATACATCGAAATAGAATTCATAATAATAACAAATGTCAACAGGCAATGGTAAATAACTGTCATCCGAACAAATCTGTTGTAGAATCCAGTAATCTATAAGAAAATTTTTCACCACCGTCCATCAGTCATAGCATTCGCTCGACTCGGGCTTGTTTCCCTGTCTCGCAGATTTCGTTTAGTACCGTCTGTTTACAAAATTGATTGAATGACTGCGACTGCAAAAAGTCCTAGCTGTTTCGCTTTGAAGATCGTTTCTTCAATCAAGCTAGTGACATTATTTACAATGTAAAATTTGCAAAATACGTTCTAGAACCAAATGCCTTCAATTTGTTGAGTGTTGATCAACATACGCATGCGCTGTTGAAATATTGGGGTATTTATTTTCAAGTGATATCAAGAAGCAGTTCGGCATTTTATATATTCACAAGAAAATATTAATTCATAGGCTATACGATATTATGAATTACAGGGCAAGGTTTATACAATTTATGATGAAAAAAGAATGATTCCGAAACAAAGTTCTGACAATGCTTTGCACGATTTTAGTGTGTGTGTGCCGTAAAGAGTACTGTAAACAAGGCGAAGACTCGCCGATCGATAAGAAATGACGTCACATGCACAACTTCTATACATGGTGGCGGAGTGATTTTGTGAATAGCTAATGAAGCAATTATGGGTTCCCTCAAGGGTAAATTGCATTCATTGAGTTGTTACTCTTTTTGCTGTTATTTTACGTGATATGCTGATAATAAGGTGTTAATGAAGTATGCGAGCCCTCAAGGGTAAATTGCATTCATTGAGTTGTTACTCTTTTTGCTTTAATTTTACGTGTATTCTGATAGAAGGTGGTTTTAACGAAGTATGCGAGTAAAGACCATCTGCATTTGCGATGAAGTCTTGTTGACAATAATTTGCTGTAATTGGGATTTTCCCGAGAATTTGTCATCATATTTATAACTTTTCTCATTCATTCTAGTACTGTGTGATACTAATTAAATGTATCAATGGTTTACATATTGTGGAATGATCATAATTGGTATAGGATTAAATAACCTAAATTTTTGGTCCTCAAAGCTTTTGCGTGTATAGCATAATCCCCTGCATGTTTTGGGTGTCGCCTGCTTTAGTCAGTACACCCAATAGGGATGGCTTTTTCCGTAGTGGGCTACAATAAGCTTACAACTCTATAGCCCGCCGGCGATGGTCCCGCTCCCATATGGATTGTCCAGTTCGAGAACCCTCTAACTAGCTACAGTATAATGCCGTAGTAGCTCTGTGTGGCCTTTAACGAAATGTTACAATGGCTGCTCATTTCTCGAAATACGAAATTGGACTGATTAACTTCATACTTGGTCAGAAGAACCATTGGCCCAAGGCTCATTGGTGTAACAAGTGACCCTGATGACCTTATGTGAACGTTGACCTCCATTTTTGTGAAAATCTTAAAAACTACATTTCTTTGGCACATAAATGCGAGCTACGGCCACCAAAGTTAGTAAAAAAAAACCTGGCGGTGACTTTATGTGGGATGTACACAGATTGACTTTTAGACCCCTATGTGACCTTTGAACCATTTCGATTAATCAAACATGTTACAAATTGCTCAATTATCTCATCCTATGCATCGACTGAGTAGCTTCAATACTGGTCAAAAACCACTGCCCAAGGTCAATGTGGTGTAAACAATGACCTCTTATGACGCTTATGTGCACTTTGACCCCCTTTTGGAAAATCTTTGAAACTTTTTCTTTGGCACAATAAATGCTATGCCACTAAATTTACACAAAAGAACCACTGGCCATGACTTACTTGAGATGTTACACATTTGACCCTTTGATGACCCTATGTGACCTTTGACCTCAATTCTTAAACAAACACCAAGAAGCTCTCAACCAAAAAACACTGGCAAAAATCTATCAAACATCACAACGACTCTGTTTTGACTAACCGCAATGGAAGGCACACAAGCGTTTCTGGGACCGATGAATTTTTTACCGTTAACTTGAGAATATTTATTCTTTTCCTTTTTCTTCAAAATGTTCACAAATCTTAGAAGCTTGGCCAAATTATATCCGATATTGTGCAACCAGGCTTTCAAAAATCTGAAATCATAGACATGCCGTATGGTTGACTTTTGAACCATTGGGTTCAAAGTCAACACGTCAAGTGAAGTCGCAAGTCCAATTGAATCGCATGATAACCCTGAGGTCAATGGCAGTCCCCAATCAACAACTCCAAGCAAATGTCAAAAGTTCATTCCATTGCTAATACCACTGTTGAACTTAAGTCTCGCGACTATTAAAGCGTAGAGCCTCAGCACCAGTGTGTCATTTTGTTAATCAAAATCGGAGCAACTTTAAAATTTGACCCCTGTACAACTGAGATTGACCCTTTTATTGATTTTGCTGCTTTAGCCTCTAACTCTGAAACTTTAGGCTGTACATATACAACTAACTTTTTCTTGAATCCTTATGGTAGACCCCTAACCTGGTATACTTTTCAACATATTGGATCATTTTAAAAATTTGACCACCCCTGTAACAATCTTTGTCTTGGGCCCCCTCTCTTACAGGCACCACTTGCCACACTTAAGAATCGCATTTCAGGGGTTTTCCTGTCAGACTGACTACATATTTACTAACCAACCTTTTGTACTTGAGATGTGTTACAAATGTGGGCTAGCTCCAGGGCTATTAGCAATTTGTTTGTGGCGTGTGTAATTATGGTTGAATGTTGTAGGGGTGTATGTGTGGGGTATTTGTATATATGTATCACTAAATGTCTTTTTTAAAAATTTCTCATTGAAAATTGAAGTTCAATTGGAACCAAGCATTTGTCATAGGTGCACCAAATATGCACCATGGGATTCCGCATTTTGTTAAGAGGTCAAAGGTCATTGCCAAGGTCGGAAGGTCATGTGAGGGTCAAGTTGTAAGATAGGCTGGATGGCCCACAGCTTTTATATTCTTGATTTAGCGAGCGTGAAAGTCGAGAACCGCAAAATTTTAGTTATATTATCATGTTTTGGATCGCAATCTGTTCCCACACTTGGATCCATAATGAACCAACTTGGTATCAATAGTGGTGAACCAAGTATTATCCATACAATCAATTTTGTTGGTCATTTGGTTATGGGTATAAATGGGTATTGAGATGGGCACTGATACAATCATAAAGTGGCCCAGTTTAATATTCTCTGAATATAGTGAGCATGACAGCCGAGAACTGCAAAAAACATTAGCTCAAAATCTTTTTTGTGTTATCTTCTTAGAAAAAATGCAAAATGAAAGAAATTCCATTATTTAATATGGGCTTCTAATAAGCCTTTTTTTTTTCTCTGCATTAGTTATTCATGTTGATCAATGTTTGGTCTGGATACTTGTTTATATGGTGTGTATATAGATGAGGTCCATCAAATGTGTTACCAACACAATTAGCACCTGGTCTCTGACATGTTAGAGGTGCGAAGAATATGCCCATATAGTTACAGCATTCAATAGCCTTATCACGCCTAAAAATGTTTTTGAGCACAATTTTCAAAGCACAAGCCCTGCTGGTGCGCACGCATACTGCCATGCAGTGCTTTGTTCGTTGCCCGCGTGACGTCACTGTCACCACCTCATCTATAAGGTCAGGGTGTAAAGTTTGGTGTGGGTTAGTGTGTGAGATGACTCTTGTATGGTAGATTGGGCAGTACATAGTATCAGGATTAATGATATAACCACAGGACTGCATATGCAAGCTATTTCTTCCACCTGTTTATCTTCAAGACCAAAAGAGCTTCATGTTTGAAGCAAACGAATTTTTATTTCCTAAGAGTGGCATTTTAGACCAGATGGACATTCGGTGGTGATACTGGATGGGTTACTGCAGAATATTAACTTCATCGCGGTAAAACCTTGTCGGTCTTGAATTGCTGGAACAAAATGTATCCTCATGATAATAAGATCCATGAAATAATATTTAACCATGGATTTATATGGGCCATGCTGGTCATTTGGGATTCTCCGCTGTGAGGACCACTATCGTTGACCTGCCATCTTCTTTTAACTCTGGAAATTAGAGTAACTTAAAATCTTAATATCTTATTTAACATCTGATTGTAATATTATTGAATTGTAATTGTGTTTTTGGACATACAAATTTTCAAACAATCCCTGATTAAAACTCATAAAAGCAGCATTAATTATATAACTTCAGATCACTTGTGCACAGGCTCCCTTTATTTTTGTTAAAAGGGGGTATTTCTGACCTTTGACGTCCACGAGACGTCGTAAAACACGTGTTTCATACGAAAAAAATTCATATAAGGTCGGATGTAGTTTTAATATGGACTTTCTCCACGCTTCCCACCGATTGGCGTAGAATGTGGCATGTATATGCAATGGGTCACGCGCCTCATGGTTCGGCGAGTCATTTACACTGTTGGTCCCATGTGTCAGTGGAATCAATTCTGAGCACGTAAAAATTTGCATGTCTTGTTGTTATTTGGTGACAATTTTGTATATTTGTTTTATTTTCTAGTTAATCGGCACATGTACATGGATGAACAAGTACCAGGGCCACACATTTGCGACGTCTGTGCCATCTCTACCACCTGAAACCCGAATTATTCATCCCGTCATTTGAGACAATGAGACATGATAATACCTAACATACCAGCTGCTGAAAGGAGGCCCAAATTTTTTGATTTGAAAAAGATGATTATTCTGGGGCACAAATCATAGAAGTGAATCTCACCACTCTGAATGAGCAGAGTCACCCTAAGATGGGGGCGCCTTGTGTGAGTTTAGTAAAAAAAAATGGCGATACACTGTGAATTAAGCAGACCAGCTGACAATCGCTTCGACAAATTTTTGTGCCATTTGTGATGGCTTTCCCCCGGGTCATCCGTCATTGTTCTCCTGCTGGTGCAGTTCACCAGAGCATAGCCACAGCTTTTTGTAACTCATTTATTTTGACAAAACTCAAATAAAACTAAAACTATCAATGGCAACACACTTTTGACAACTAATTTGGATTATTTATACCACTGACTTCATCCTGTGTAAATTTTACGAAATATCATTGCGGGCAAATATGATTTTTCTTAAAAATCTATTTTAACATGTCTTTTTACAGAGAATATGCATATAGAGGGCGCTATAACATACAAACCATGACCTTTATAGGCCTATATGACAAGATTCCTGCAATGGGTTTTACTTATTTTTGCAGAGGTAATAGCTCGTGCATATCCCTACTTATATCAGCTATCAAAATTGTGTCGCCACTGCTTATAATTGCTCTAAAAATAAAAGAGATGATTTGCATGGGGGTCAACAGCTGTGTAGCCAAAAGTGCCCAGTAATTTAAGTTCAAACCTGACTCTGTTAAACCTAAGCAAATTATTAATACATAAAACCAACTTTTGTAGGATGACTTCATATGATTAAATCATTGAGTTTGAGCCCCACTGTGGTCAACATGCTTGTGGGGGAGTTTCCGTAACCTGACCCATTTGACACACTTATGAATTTGGAAACCCTTCACGGAATAAAACACAGGTTTATTCTGTTAAGGTTTCCAAATTCATAAGTGTGTCAGAAAAAAGTGTGTCAGATGGGTCGGGTTACGGAAACTCCCGTGCATGTGTCCTTGCGCAAGACACTTTTCTCAATCGCCTTATTGACCCAAGCAGCAATTGAGTAGCTGCCATGGGTGATATTTACAATCTAGGTTCTAATAGGCTTGTGCACCTAGCCAGCTGCCACATAAGTGAAGAGAAATGATTGTGACAATTTCCTGATAGGCAGACTTTCCGGTAGTGAAAATTTATTCAGAAATTCAGTGAGGTGACACACACAAGGGAGATACTTTTGCTTACCAGATTTTACTGAAGAAATATATACTAATAATAATTTGACTTATCCCAATGTTAAGAATGTCTGGTTTTCATGAAAGTTCTGCTTGAAAATAAACCTAATTTCCGGTCATAGACCCAGGCTAAATAAGACAAAAATAAATAAGTCGTAGACATGCGTGATTATGGGAATATGAACAGTGCCGTTTTGCTGGTTCCGATCATGGGGTTTTTCTCATTCACTAGACACAATATTGGAGACTCATGTAACAGCACATTAATTGGCAAATTTAGTTCACTCCAGACGATGGCGGCATTCAATATAGCAACTCGCCCAAAATATCAAAAGAAATTACAGCAATATGGAGTGCAAACCACAAACCAATTTGGGTGTTTTGATGTGGGTCGGTCATTTGTGTTCCCATGACCCACATACGACTTTGCCCTCATCCATTACTCATACAAAAAAAATCAGAAACAACCCTTACAGTGTAGTTGATTCTTCAGCTCCAACAGTTTTGGAATAAGAATATATCCCTTGACAACATATAAATTAAAGATTTAGCTTTTACGTGTTAAACCAATGGCGACGTCTAAAATTGGGATTTCTTGGCTGCCCTCCCCTCATTCACTAGTATATGTACTTGTGTAATTGAGTGGGCATTTCGGCTAGACTCTTGCAAACCATGTTTTTTGAATGATTATGTTTTGGGGCTGCCATTTTGGTATTATTTTGTACAGGAATAACATTCAAATTGCTGTGAAGTAACCATACACACACATGATATAATTTACAGCACAATACGAGTATACAATAATCATTTACGATCTTAAAAAATACTGTTTTCAAAATGGATACAAGAAATTATTGTGATGATCTGAATTTGTTAGTTGCTGTTTATGTGGAATGTGACTGATGACTGAATTGCCAATATGGTTATATGGGTTTTCCACAGAGGAATCATTTATTTCTATAGAAACTGATGGGTTACTCCAACCTTCATAGTCATCTCAAAGTGTAGAATTTGTGTTTGCATCCTTCATATATTATAATGTAAACACAATTTTATCTTCTTCCCCGCAGAGGCTCCCAACTGTACGAGTGCGCTCACAGTTGTCAAAAGCCATGAGAGTACGCTGCTACATATGTAAGTGCGTGGTCAACAGCATAAGGTGCTATCAGGCACATGTTACTTATAAAAGTCACCAGACACTTCTGCAGAAAAAGATGGAGAAAGGCTTGCAAGGAGGGGAGAAGCTGTGCGAGATGTGCCATATGGTTGTGCCAAGCGAAGAGCAGTATGAAGAACATCTAAAAGGGAGGCTCCATGAGGCTAACCTTGAGATAATGAAGGGAGAAGGAGAAGAAGATGTGATGGAGATTTACAGATGTGACCTTTGTGATAAAGATTTTGGCTCGAACCTGAAGGAATATAGGTTTCATCTACTTAGAATGAAAAAGAGGCATGAAAAAATGAGGTACAGACAATCAAAGAGTGAATCAACTCCTGAGAATGAAACCACAAACATAGCTGCACCACCTGTGCCGCAGGATAAAGGAACGGTAAAGTCACACACCTAGCTGCGGCCACCTGTGAATCGGGATAAAGGATCTGTAAAGTCAACACACCCACTAAAGGTGTCCTTCCATTTGCTCCAGATCCAAGTAAATGCCTTCAAGAGCAAGAAAAGGTATAATCAAAGATAACATTGTGTTATCAAATGTGTTGAAGCCTTTGTTCAAGCAATATTTGAGTCGGGTATCTCCAAAACTAACTCAGAAATAACAAATTATGTCTTCTCATTATTTGTTTGTTTGTATGTTCTTTATTGAGGCATAGATGGAGAAGGGGAGACATGTGGCCAGGGTGCCGATTAGAGGGGCGTTGGTTCTACCAATTCAGAGCCCTTTTTTTATGCTCCCTCTAATTGGATTTAACTCAATTAAAACCAATTAGTGGCATATGTGCAAATTTTGGTGCACTCCCGTGCAGTTGTTTCAAGAATGGAGGGTGGTGCCATCCTGTTTTGTTTTACCCTCAATGCTAAACTCCTAACTATGCCATTGTGTCTTATCTTTTGAGTCATAAACTATGATTAGCTTTGTCTGTTAAGAAATGTAGACTTCATACTGTACACAAGTCTCTCAATTTTGATTCTTGAGAAGACTTTATATGTCAAAGTCAACATTGAAGAAAGGATTTACAGAGATTGGCTGTTTTTAACAGTATTTTATTTCAGGCACTTAGTAGAGTACTTCATCCTAGTTTGTAGAAGGATTTGTACAAGTATCAAATAATGTACCTGATGTCTACTTTGTACTCTGCAGGCACCCTCACCTGTAAAACATGAAATAATTATCAACAACATTGATATATCAACCAATGAAGAGGACCTGAGAGAATACTTTGGCAAGTTTGGTCGGATCTTGTCAACAAGGATTGCCCCGCATAAAGATGGACAGACCTCCAGGTTGGCTGGTTTTGTGACCTTCGGTGATGCAGATGCTGTGGATAAGGTTATTTGGCAGGGAATGGAACCAGGTGATGATCAATGCAGACATTATGTCAAGGGCACATATGTGACATGCCAAAGGAATCTCAAAGGGGTGAGTTAATTAACACTGGAGTGAGCTCATTTGTAGGTGACAAGTGCACAAACAACCCTACTCCATTGAAGCTGTATAAAAGTTTAATGTATGCATAAATCGTTTCTAGTCACTGACGGCACTTCGCGCCTGTGTAGTACATTCCTATTTATGCAAATAACTTGGCTATTTATAGCACTTGATCAAGCCACAGCTGACTCTAAGTTTAAATGAACCGTGTTGCAGTATACACACAACCGGATGCGGTAAATCTGTGTGTGCACATTGTATGTGTCATGCAAAACATGCTTGACCGCGCCGCAACTGACCCTTAGTCAAAACACAGTTCCGCGGATATAATTATGACAGCAATCAATACTCCCATTGCATTTCCCAATTCAAACTTGGTTCCACAGCCGGAAAATAGCCATGCATATTTGCAATGTCATCGTAGTAAATATTCATGTCACCCTGCATAGATGACACAAGTGTGTTCAGGTTTGACCAAGTGACGCCGACACAAATAGTACATCTCACTAGTCACATTATATCGCGCATAATATTCCATTATTTAGGAGTACTTTTTCAACCCCTAACTCATGGCGCAACTTTACTAACTTAAAAACGACCCCAACATTCACCAACGGAAAGCCTGATTTGAATTCTGTTTCAGCTTCCAATAGCCGAGACCATCCCGGATTTTCCCATTATCATTGCTCATATAATTTTGACCACCTAAGGTCTAAGAAGTCTCTCGAACGTCATGAACACACATTGCAGAATTTCCGAAATCTCCCCAAGCTGTATCACTAATATGACGTCACCATTCAGTAATGAGAGTAATGAGCGACGCTCTTCATTTGTAATTGTTACGAAGAAGTTTATTCGTGAAGTGACAACATCTGTTTTGCATGTGGTTTTCTTGTGAGCAGTGTCTTTCATGGCAGAAAGAAGTATTTTATACTTATGCATACTAGTGGGGGACTGTAGTGCACAGATCTTATGTGAGTGTGCAAATCCGGATAAAAGTGTGAATTTTGGTATCGTACAAAGTACTTTATACATTGATAATAAAAAAAATTGATGGAAGCACTTGCCACACCCCTTTCATGGCCCCAGCTTGGATTTCAAGGTTACACAGGGGTAAAATTTTTAAAATGTTCCGATTGTGTTGAAAAGCACACCATGATGTTTGTCTGGTTACAAGGATTCCAAAAAGGTATAGTTTATACTACCTGTGACTTATAGTTTAGGAATTATGGGGTAAAAACTGTAAAAATGGTAAAAAAAAGTCAATTTTGGTTTGTACAGGGGGTCAAAAATTAATAGTTGCTCCAATTTTTGTAAAATGTGGTTCAAATTGTTGGTTTAGCTCATAGAATGAAATATAGGAATAGTTTGACTATCTTACGTGTCTGGTTATTAATCAAAATGGCGAATAAAGTCAACAGCTATTTGCAGCTATTGGATTCTTTTGACCTGTGACCTATTTTGTTGATAATGTGAAAACTAAGCATAACAGATAAGGCAAACTATTCATTATTTCAATCCTTTAAGCTAGGGAAACAATTTACACCACATATTAACTGAATCAAAGCAACTTTAAACTTTTGACCCATGTACACACCAAAATTGACTTTTCACCATTTTTACAGTTTTTACCCCATAACTCCAGAACTATAAGTCATAGATAGTGTAAACTATACATTTTTGGAATCCTTGTGACCAGACATATACCATGGTGTGCTTTTTAGCACATTCAGAACATTTTAGATTTTTGACCCCTGTATAACCTTGAAACCCAAACTGGGGGCCATTAAGGGGGGGGGGGGGGGTTGGCAAGTGCTTCCATCAATTTTATGGATTATCAATGCCCCAAGTACTTGAGTACAAAAATTCACAATTTTTTCCAGAAGCGCACACTCTTACACTACAGTCCCCTGCTAATACTTCTTTTTGTCTTTTTTGTTTCTTAAAGGTACCCCATCCCATTACAACATAATGTTCTCTATTTCATAGGAATGGTCGCCACTAACATACTTTAATTCCAAAATTTCATTTGATTCTAACTTACCATTTTAATATGAGTGGTAATTGTGTGTGTATTACAATCGCTCATTGAGCAACATAATGGGAAAGAAGACAGTAAAACAATTTTACACCAATTTCTTTCAAGATTGAAGCAGTTTGAAAATTTGGCCCCATGTACAATGACGATTTAGATATTTCTGACTGGCTCTGATCAAATGAGGAATAAGTCACTGCAACTTGTTCCTGGGTTTGTGAAAGTGGGTCACAAATATTCCATTATATGCCATTTCTCGATTTCGGCTGGATTTGCAAAAATAACCACATAGAGTACTGACCAAAGCGATTAAACCTTTACTTTAGAAGAATGGTATTGACTATTTCTGGCATTTGAACCATTTTGCCACGTATAAACATGATAAAATGTTCTTCTCAGTCCCTTTTCCCAATAAACCACACACCTCTAGAAAATTTGGTCACCTTTTTTTGAATGAAACTTTTCAGATTTCTTTTAAAACCCAATTTTAAAACAAATATAAAAAATCGAATATTTTAAATTGAAAAATTTCAAAACTGCAAAGCTTTTGTCTGGAGAAGCTCTGACTTTCTCAGGGACAACAAATAGAATAAAATATGCTTCTAACTCTTATGACTCTGAACGAACTGTGTCTTGCACTGAACTAAGATTGTTCTAATTTGAAAGGCAGTTATAAGTGTTATATAGCAAACATAATTTGTGGACATGGTGGATTGAGCACTAGGGGAATTAGTACACAAATATCCCTGTTTTTATTCTTGAGAGTTTTTTAATCAACAATCAAAATTGAAAGTGTTTGCAGCTATTGCCTTGTTTTAACAGCAGCACATTTGAGACACATTGTATTATGTATAGCACTTCATCCTAGTATGTAGAATGTCTTGCAGAAATTTCTGCTCCAATAGTATCAGAGTGTGTTTAGTCTCATTTATTATTCTCTTCAGGCCCCCCACCTGTAAAACTGAATCTTATCAGTAACATTGATTATATCAACTACCGAAGAGGACCTGAGAGAATACTTTGGCAAGTTTGGTCATCTTGTCACAGATTGCCCCCCGCATAAAGAATGGACAGACCTCCAGGTTGGCTGGTTTTGGTGACCTTCGTTATGTCAGATGCCGTTGATCTGGTTATTTGGCAGGGAATGGAACCATGTGATCAATGCAGACATTATGTCAAGGGCACGTATTTGACATGTCCAAGGAACTCAAAGGGTGAGTTAAGCAATATTGTGTAGAATGTGCCATTTTATGTGGCGGTCACTTGGGATGAATTTAGTTTCTTGTGATCAGTGTCCGTTCCTTTCTGTTATTAGTTTACCATATCAATACTAACATTAATGTTATTGCTTTGGTAATTCATATTAAAGTTTATCATTGGCAATATCAGTACAGCTGAATATGGACCCTATTTTCTCCGACCTACGAAGGAATAGGTGCTCATTGCAATTCTCTGGGAAGGCTCCTGGGAAATTTTCTTAGACCTGGTGTAGTTGCCACTGAGGTCTTCAGACTTAGGACTAGATCGGGGGTACCATCCCACTTCCCTCAATCTAATCTTGGTTTTGGAGTAGGGGCCAACTGATGCAGTGCGTTGTATTGCAATGAAGTAGTAGTAGTAAATCCAAAGTTTTAAATCCGGTTTTGTCCCCGTAAACGGGGGTGGCCGGATTCACCTCACACTGGCAGCAACCACCCTTACTCCTTCCTTCCACTTCACCCGATTTAATGCATCCTCCATTCTCAACCCAACCCTCCTACTCTCCTCCTCCACTTGTTTCTTCCATGTCTTCTTTGGACGTCCCCTCCTCCTGGAACCTCCCACCTCAAACTCAAAGGCCCTTCTTAAGGCATGCTCATCATCCTTCCTCAACACATGCCCATATCAACGTGTACACTATTCGCCTTCGCCAACCGGTCCATCACCTCTTCCAAATCCAACATCTGTATCAAGTCCTCAGTCTTCATCCTGTCCATCAACTTCACCCCACACATCGCTCTTATCATTGCTCTCTCTGTCCTCAGAATCCCCATCTCATTTTCGTTCAGACACCACGTCTCGCTCCCATACAGCATCACTTTCATCTTCAAAGGATATCTTTTCCCTTGCAACAACTCCCCACATTCCTTAAACTTCACCCACCCATACCTCACTCTAGCTGTCACAGCCACCTCACATCCACCACCCCCACTAACCTTGTCCCCAAGGTATGTGAACTCCTTCACAGACTCCACCTCATCCCACAATCTTTCCTCCTGTTCCATCATCCCTCCAGCTCCCTTATCGCATCTTCCGCACATAAAATCTCTTGCCAAGCTTGGGGTAACTATCTTCATTCTTTGTTGCATTCCCATGAATACATTTCCAACATTCTCTACCACACTGAGTTTGCCTTTACCCTCTTTCCCACACATGCCACATGGCTCTACCTTACTCACTACCACTAATAACCTATTAACTGTAGCTAGCATCGAAGTGGCCAATTTTGATGCTGAATCCATGATGGTTCATCTTTCTCATTGGGGGACTCCCAAGGCAGGTGATGCATTTGCTGAGGGATGTATTATAGAAAATTCTGCTTATACTCCAATGGAAAGCAGTGCTCCTCTCCACTATAGTGTAAATACTCACCCCTGTATGAAATTGGTGAGAGTGGGGGGTTTGGGTTCACATCTAGCATTGGTGCTGCCACATCTTCTTGTGTACCAATAAAAGCATACACATCACACACACCCACACACGCACACACACACTCGTACTTGAACTTATATAAGTAGGAAATAGCCATGATAGAAATTACCAAATTAAATTTTTTTCATTGTCTTGGTATTTCACATTTTTGTGTTCCCTGAACAATGTTAAGGGTGGCCACTAACGATAATTTGTGTGTGTGTGTGTGGTATGTGGACTGTGTTAAGATTTCAAGTTCAGTATGAGTGTGCCTGTGTTAAGCATTTAGATGACACTTACTCAATGATTGTGGTTAGCAGGATTCCACCATCACATCACAGGTTTAAAATTAAGGTTAAATTTCCAGCACTTTGAGTAATTGCATTAACCCTTTTGGTTAAATTTTATGCACAGCATTATAGGATATCTGATGTGGCATAAACATTTTAAAAATGCATGAGAGATTTTGCAGAACAGGTGTCCGTATTTAAAAAGTGATACTGATTTTGCACTAATGTATAGATTCCCATTTGAAGGATATGTAGCTGAGAATTACTCTTGGTATTAAAATAGTGAAGGATTGTTGAAAAATTCTAGAGCAGGCCTATGTTTTATATAAAATTAAGCAAAGCAAAAATAGAATTTTATTTTCAAGACATTTCTGTAGGCCAATACTTGGTAAGAAATTATTGGTTGTCTTATCTATATGAAATCACGAAATATAACACAAGTATGGAGCCCAAAGCTCTTGTGCCCACCTTATCCACCCCCCAGTTTCTTTAAAGGTGTGCAATGAGAGATTTCACGGTATAGGTGTCCCTCTAAAAAAGGAATGTCTGATTTTAGTCCTGATGGAAGCTTCCATAACAAAATCCCCCTCTGAAAGGATCAAGCTGAGAAATGTTTTTTGGTACAAAAAATTGTGAAATTTCTAAATTTCGTATAGGAGCAGAATACAAAAATTCAGCCTATGTATACATTGAAAATAAGCAAAATGAAAGTGCCTTTTTCTCTCTCATTTAAGACTTTTCTGAACTGAAATAACAAGGCTAAAGAAACTATATTGAGTGTCTAATCTATATGAAATTCCTATTATGACACAATATTGGGTGTCTCAAAATCTTTTGTTGCACCTTTAGTCTTAGTACCTCTAAATAATTATATTAAGGAGTTTCATTGCATAAATCTGAGGAACTGACCTATTCCTCCTACCATTACCAGCAACTTAGTTCTATCTGATAAGTAAAGGCACTATCATTGATATTGATTTCAGGAAAATTTTAAAAAAATCATCAAAAACAGATGTTTGCGTGTTTTGTAAACAAGAAGGTATCCTAACATACTCTACAAGTTCTTCTTATTGTTTTGTCAAACCACTGTGGTTCTCAAATATGATCAGCCCAGAGATGGTACAACGTTTTGGCTGACTTCACTGAATTCCGCAAGGTCCTTCTTTGTGCATTGTGCTCCAGCATGAGCAGGCCAAGAGAAAGAGATGTTCCATTGTCTGTGGGGCTGTTCACAATCACAGGTAGTGTCCTGATCTGCTTCCAGGTAGCCCCATTTCTGCAAGGAAACCAGATCGGCCAGTTCTGGTTCTCAATCTGTTGAGGCATGACATCAAGCCATGAGGAGTCAGCTCCAGGTGGGAGAATCTCACCAGGTTCAATACAATTAGAAGTTACTCGGTTGATGGCAAAGTCTTTCTTTCCACAAGGCGACTCTCTTCAGTTCCTATAGGACTGTTGCAAGAGGTTGGACTTTGCTAAGAAACTCTCTCGATTTAAGGCCGGTTGGCAAACAGGATCTGTCCAGACATAAGGGTGCTTGCTTCACATTAGCTACTTGGCAGCTACGTCTGCATGCTCGTACGCTACGACGGATGTGGTGGTGGAGCAATTCCTGCTAGGATGTATAAGTTTCCGTTGAGTGTTGGACGGAGGCATCCTCTGATAAGATGGCAGGAGGCATTTAATGCTGAATCAAGCTTTAATACAGGGCAAGCATACTCTGCCCACATTGAGTAGCTCAGGGCAAGTGCCGTCGATATTAGGGTATGTGCGCGAGTTAGTTTGTTCAAGATGTATTGCGTGAACATCTTTACTCTTCGTCTCGATGTGGGTCTTATAAAGTGAGATGTGGCTCCTAGGTAGACAGGTTATCACAGTGCTCCAGGGGGTTTCCAGACAGGTAACTTTAAGCTGGACGTTTGGCTTCACGGTTGCGTAGATGGAAAGCACCAACACCTGGTCTAGAGGATGGCACGTAGGTGGTTTTCTCATAATAAGGAGTGAGT
>JAMKCH010015275.1:0-25079 GCA_023653785.1 Ophioderma brevispina | reverse complement strand
AATTACAATCGCCTGGCAGTATTTTGTTACTACTTCTTTGCTTTACAAGTGTAACTGAATACTTTCATTTGAATGCAAGCTGAAAAGATTATTTCTATTTGGGGTTCTGAGATCTACAAACAATCAATTTCCTCTGTTCTCACTGGACAACAATTTTAGTAATTTTTTTTAATTTTCCATTTTACAGGAATGAATGAACTATTTGAAGAATAGCCTGGTAAAAACAAAACAAAAACAAAAGATTGTCGAAACTTTAAGGGTGGACTAAAACTACAATATTCAAGCTTGGTTTTAAAACAAGTCATTTCTCATTTAGAGTCCGTCTGTCTGGGTAGAGTTAAATTGAAAAATCAATTGATTAATGAATCAATCAATCAAACACTTTAAAAAAAAAAAAAAAAAAAAAAATCAAAAATTCAAAAAAAATGCACATACTTGAAGACCTTTTTGAGGAGGGCCCATAACCATGTAGCATTAGTTGCGAGTTATAACCAATCGTGGACCGGCTTATGGATTACGAGTAAGTTTATTTGCAGAGGACAACCAGTTACCAACTCACAGGTCTATTTTATCCCCAGGCATCACCAATCATTATACTGATCAATGCCGGGACAAAGAGTTTGTCTGCCAAAAAAACAAAATCTTTTTCCCCCAAATCATGTAATGAGAATATTATATGCTACCATCAAAAGCCCGACAATTTCAAGAATTCAACTTGGAATATTGAAATAGAGCATTGAAGCCAGCAAATTGCCTAAGGGGTCATTCCATGGCCAAAACAACCTGGTGTGTAACCCACCCTCTCCTATTTTGTTGCAATTGCAGTCAGACGTGTACATTCTATGGGGCTACAGAGGAGTCAAAAAGGGAAAAATTCAATTCCATTCCGTTTTTGAAGTTATGGGCTCTCAAAGGTTTACGACTCGGACTCATAAAATTCGGATTCAGATTAAAACAACTTTATTTATAATTCTCTTTATATAATCAGTAGTTGCAACTTGTTTTTGCATGCAATAACAAAGCATGTAGAATTTCTTTGTATCCCCCTAGTAAAAATAGTCCCTCAAATAGTTGTCCATGGTGCAAAATGGACTAAATGGGACACACAGAAGGGCGCTTATTTTGAACGCTACACCTGAAATGAAGTTCTAGCATTGAAAAATCTTAGCATACACTATACAAGCATTGTCGATATAAGTTTTGTTTTGTATTTTTGATGTCTTCAGGCAAAACCGCTAATCCAAAGTTTGGTCCATTTGGTTTTAAAAGTGCGGAATTCAGACACCTTTCCCAGAAAAAAGTGCAAAATTGACTAAGTCTAGGAAATTTTGAACTGGGTCACCTAAAAGTTCATGTAGGAATGTTGTTTTTTTTTGTTTTTTTTCTATTTTATTCCCTGTACTTCAAAAGAACAAATTTACAATGACAATGTATAAACAAAAATAAAGATTTTAAGCATTAGAAAAAAAAACAGGCCAAAATATAAACTTATGAAACAGGTTATCAAACAGAGGGACAAATGCAAAAAACAACAAACATCACAACCACTGTAGGAATTGTCTTTGGACATGTTTGGAGGATTACTTATAACATCTAAAGTGGTAGTTAGTGTGATGAAAAAAAAAATCCCAAAATACAATTTTTATAGTGAAAGGTTTCTGAATTCAGCAACTTTTAAACCAAACTGAGCTTAATTTGCGTTGAAGGTTAATCCACATTTTTTTCACTGAAGACATCAAAAATACAAAAACAAAAACTTCATATACAGTGATGTTATGTATGCTAATATTTTTTCAATGCTAGAACTCCAATCAGGTTACGAGTCAAAATAAGCGCCCCTCTATGTGTGGTCCCATTTTAGTCCATTTTGCCCACCATGGCCAAACTATTGAGGGCCTATTTTTACTAGGGTGATAGAAAGAAATTCTACTTGCTTAGTTATTGATGCAACAAGTGGCAAACAATACTGAATTATATAATAGTAAATAAAGTCTTTTTTATAATGAATCACAATTTGATAGTCCGAGGCGTAAAACTTGAGAGCCCATAACTTTCACAACGGAGGAATTTGAATTTTTCCTTTTGAACTCTTCTGTAGCCCCTATTAAAATGGACCTTTGACTGCAATAATTCAACAAAATCTGAGCGGGTGGGTTCACACCTTGTTGTTTTGGCTGGGAATGCCCCATAACATGGAATGGATACATGACTTTTTGTTCTCAAATGAACTCTTCAGCCAATCCCATTCCCTTATCTGTAGATTGACCTAAATGTAATCACCTTTTTAAGATCTTCTTACCATTATCTGATTGGCTAAATAGCAATTCCGTCATATAACCCGATAAATAACAAATCAATCAATGAGGCAATGCCAGGAGGTTACATTCAACATTTAGTATGATACATACTCAACACTCTACAATGATCATGTTAACAGATGCAGTCACACTGACATAATAGAATTAAGGTGAGATCCCAACGAATGCTAAACTCAAGAACACTATCGCCTTGCAGAATACAGTGATTTATAAGAGTTCCTAATTATAATGCTGAAATAGCACTGCCGAAGCAATAATGGCCATGAACTTGCCGCAGGCTTATCCAATTAAATGCAGCGGTATAATTAATATTAATTATTTACAGTGGTCTTGTAAGGCGGGTCAGTTATAAGCTGAACCCATGTGTCAATGCAATGAGAATTTCATTATTAAGTTATTATTATGTCATCACAGATTTCTGTTTTTCCAATTATTTTCTACCTTTATGTGTGGAAGGATTTATCCTTACTGATTCTAAGCTGTATTTATTAGGCCTTAAAGGTGTGTTGTATTTTGTGGTTCAGCACCACCTCTGTTTTATTCATTGTCAATCAGCTATCATTGAGAAAAAGCTTCTTCAACCACCCCGGGGGGGGGGGGGCACCTTGCATAAAATCCCCATGTAGTCTTCCTCAAGGGGGGGAGGACCTTTCAGATGACCCTTTCTAAACGCGGATTTATCCTTCCTTCATCGGACTACCCCTTATCACGGAATAAACCCAAAACAAAAAAGCCTACCCTCTAAAGCGGCACTGGAACATTTTAATATGAAAATTGCTTAATTTGCTCGAAAATGATAGTCGGCCATTGGAAGAAATAGAGATGTTTCTGTTTAATTAGCACCCAAAATAAGTCTGGACGCTGGAGTATTTTCAAAAAATTTATATTAAAAAAAATTAGTTATTTTTTTCTTTTTTCAACATTTAATTAAATTATAATGTCATTTTCAGGTTATTTCTCGGAAGAGCATTGAAAAGAAAACATGGCGGCCCGTCAAGATACGCAGGGGCCGTCTTCGCGGTTGAAGTTTTGAAAAAGACCATAGTGCAAGTTGGTGATCTCTGGGTGTATCTGTCTGTTTGTTTGGAGTACCATTTTTCTTTTATAAATAAACGAATCCAGTTTTTTAATTCATTGAAGTTGGCGCACCGTGCCGTACGACATTATGCGTATGTAGCAAAATAGCGCAGTTCGGTAATCACAGGTTCAAGGAGGCAGTCATTACTCAAAGATAGGCCCGCAGCCCTGCACTGAAATCAGGGCTCTCTGATTCCTTAACGCGTGTGTTAGCGGGAAATTTGCAAATATCATGAGTTACAGCGGATTTTTTTCAACGTAAAATGTTCTTTGTCGCAGTATATTTTGTTTCGGCAAGGAGGGAGGCCGGCAGGGATCGCATAGCTACCCTAAACGCTGATGAGTAGGAAAAATGATACCCCATTTGTGGTCAATTTGCTTTGTTTGTGACCCTTCTCGGGCGTCCGTGCGGTCCGCGCCCGTGTGAAAAACCACCCCTTTCCCGGTGTTCTGCTCGGGATTGACAAAAGGATTAGGTTGAGTGGCCCCCCGGGTTCACCACTTTTTAGTTGCTTCCCGACCATGCAGTTTTGTGTTTATGAGCGCAAATGCTTGTTTTCCCTCAGTCCCATAGAACCACCTGTGCTTATAACTCATAAGTTCTGTCAGTTACTGACAGAAAATACACAAGGCGCGTTCTGAACCACAAAGTCACCCCGCCGTCGAGATAGTAAATGGAGAGGAAATTTAATTTAGATCACAGGGAGAGGAGAATTGTGATGGAAATAATTAAGTGGTTCTCAAACCACTGAGGTTGCTGCAATAGCAGTTGCAAATTTGACGGTATCAATTGTTGCTACATTGACCATACATAGTTGTAGTTATTGACCTTAGATGACCCTAATTGACCTTGAAATGACCTTCAAATTTTCGGGCAATGAATGCTTACTACACCCAAAAGTTTTCATGACCATAATACCATGGATGTGACCCTTGGATGACCCCACCATGACCTTGAAAAGGCCATCAAACAAAATTTTTGGCACTGATGTTGACCACACACCACCAAGTTTCATCATCCTACCACATACTTAGTGAGTTGACCTTGGTGGACCCCACATTGACTGTGAAATGACCTGCAAATTTTGGCACTGAAGCGCTGACCACACCCACCAAGTTCTCATCCTACACCTACTTTAGTGGTTTGACTGAAATGATCCCACATGCCTTGAAAAGGACCTTCATTTTTTGGAGTGAATGCTGACCACACCCACCAAGTTTCATCATCCTACCACATTGACAAGGGTTATAGCAATGTTATCCCATTTGACCTTGGAATGACCCCGCATGACCTTGAAATGACCTTCAAATTTTTTGGCACTGAATGTTGACCAACACCCACCAAGTTTCATCCTCTACCTCAATTGCAAGGGCTATGCATTTAATTCCAATTGACCTTGAATGACCCAGCCATGACCTTGTAAATGACTTCCCATTTTTGGCACTGTGAATGTGACCACACCCACCAAGGTTCATTATCTGCCAAATTGCCAATTTATAGCAATTTAATCCCAATTTTTTGACCAATGTGACCCATTTTGACCATATTTTGACCTTTGACCCTTGCCACATGACCCATCTACGAAATAATCCGCCGCCTATTGAGCAACATCTATGGTACGAGATGGACACACATACTTGATTAGATAAAAAGATATCGTTGTGTACAAGGTGGGTTTTGTAGCATTTAACCCTATTTTGAACATATTGACCGTTGACACATGACCCACTGCAGATCCAGGCCAACGCGTCCTTGAGATACATCTATGTTGCGAAGAGGGACACCCCGCTGCTAGTCCAAAGATATCGTTGGGGACACACACACACACACGCCACTGGCACGAAACGAAGAGCATTTCTATCGTCCCCTTCGCCAACAGAAGTTTGGCGGGGGACCAAAAATTCCAAATTTCTTTTTTAGGTAAATCAAGAGGGATGAGGGCTGCGGGACACGAAATGCCCCTTTACACAAGGATTAATAAAGGCATTGTTAGCAAGTCCATGCATATTGAAGTTCATTTTAGAATCATAATAACCTCCTTAAATAATTTGTTATCGTCCTCTTACTGACTGCATTGCGTTACAACTTATTCTCCTTTTGTATGTTTGCTCATTTGCAGGTTAGGGTAGAGCCTCAAAACGTGGCATTGGTAAGGGTGTTACATTTTTACAATACTGTACTGACCCTAGTAGTCCCACCTGTTTTTAAAACTGAAATTAGCTTGAATTTAGGGGGGGGATTATAATGGGAATCTCCACCCTAACATGAAAACATATGAGCATCAACATTTCAGCCTTTCAGAACTAAACTATTCCCAGATATTGCAGTGTCCAATATGAGGGTGTATGATCAACAAAAGAACCTGTAAATGAAACTGAAGCATGAACCTAATTAACTTTTGTAAAGAAAATCTGTAGAAGATAATAACAAAACAGTATGATGTTAACAAAAATTGCATGAATCTAATGCCTTCAGCAAAAAACTTATGGTGGGATTATAATAGGATTTTCTACTTAATTTTCAGATCTTTCAAAACTTGGGGGTGGGATTTAATTGAGCATGGGACTATACTCGGGTCAGTACGGTGAATATGCAATAACCTCCGGCAGGGGCATTGGTTTTTTCAGATAGAGAGAATCAAAACTGTTTATGCCAAAATTACAGTTTGAAGCTGTTCAAGCAAATGGCCCCCCCAACATGTAAAAGAGCAACATTGACTATCATGTACTATAATAAGTTGTAAATGAACATCATAGTATAATCCATCATCCAGATCGATAATTCAGGGTGCATTGTAAATCTCATGAGAATGGCTGAGTGTTTGCTTTGTTCAGGAAAGCGGCAGGTACCATAACTGAATTTGTGATTACAGACACAGCCTCGTTAGTCAGACCAGAGATTAGCTCAGAGCAATCGAGATTTTTATATCATCTGACCCGTTAGCTTAATTGTTGCCTAATCATAATTGCAAATTCGATCTATTCTAAAGAATTTGTTATTTTGTTGTAAACGGACCGAAATTACAACACGTGGCCTATGGGATAGGCTCTTGACATAAACTAATTCAAATGAAAATTCAAAAGTAAATCAGAATAAACTTAAATTTTGTAAATAACCTTGTCTTGAGGATATTTTGTAAATATAATAAATAATAAAATGTGCTAGGCTCCTGAAAGCACCTTAAACAGCCAATATATAAAATATTTAGCTCACATGTAAAATTATATTGGTTATGAAATAAAAATTATGAACTTCTAAAAATCATGCAATCCCTGTAATACTCTCCTCTTCCTTGAATAAATAAATGGAAACGAAATAGCAATATTTTTCAATTCTTTTACTGGCTTACTGATAAAGGCCCAGTGTATACATACCTCTTTTGTTTTTATTTTTCAAATGAACACCAAGGAGGGTATAAGCCATAATGTGGTGTCAGTAAACAACCGTCTATCATTTTGGAACCACAGACTACTGCCACAGTACACACTCAATCACGTACGTACCCAATCAGAGTTTTTGTAATATCACACAACCGTTAGAAATACGCTTTATGAGGTCAATTTCTATTTGATAATATTTTCTAAGATCCCTGGTGTGTACCTAAGGCCAACGCAGGATCTCCACCCAGGTTTGGATGTGTCTCATTTCTGTATGCTTGCAATACATGTGTGTTGTTACACATGCATATGCGTAAAGCACTGCACGGGAAACCAGAGCAGACAATTATCCTGCTTCATGTGATTAAAATGGCGTTTCATTTTGTTGATTAACCTATCGAATCCAGTCTTGCCAAAAATATCGAAAAATCCTATCATTGTGCAGGCCATTTTTCAGGTATTTATATTAGGCATGACACGGAATAAATAAATATTTCATCAGTATTGGCATGTGTAGGGCATTGCAAATTAACAAACATAATACATTAAAATTAAAAGTGAATTCAAAGTGAACCCCTACCACCTGTGTTCTTTAAAACAGGTTCATCACAGCAGAAAGTGAACATTTGATATTACACTGCCATATCAAGAATAAAGCAATCACATCATAGAACAAGAATAATATATCGTTAATGTAAATGCCCACTACATCCAACCTATACCAGTAAACAGGTCACTGATAAAATCAGCTCGTGGCTGTGCCAAAAGCTTTGGCCTGTGCAATAAAACAACCTAGGGACAGTCCCACTATTTTTAGGGACTGTGCTTACATGTAATTGTATAGGAAGAATACCAGATCATTTTGACACTGATCCCAAATGATTGTTGCATAGGTCTAATCAATTATGGATTTTTCCACAAAACTTAATCACATATTTAGTTTGTTTTACAATTTACTTTTAGCTCTATGTTGAACCCCCTCAGTTCTGTTAGATATGGAAATGTGTCCATTATAATGTCAAAGTATGTAACTCTTCCCCCATTACTGGCAATAATGAGCGTGAGCAGCAACTACAAGCAGGCATACAGCAGAACTGAAACTCACATTCACTTCAGCCATGCAACAACTCAAAATCCCAGGAATTTAATGCTCCCTGCCACATGCCTAACCAGCTTTGTCATAATCCAGGGCCTAACACAAAAGTTTAATCAGGTAGAAGAAACATTCCAAGTTTGAAGATCTTTCAAGACCGTTCAGTTCCGCTCTTTTCGCTCCCCCATTTACAGCTATTTACACGTAGCTTGTAAAAAAATTTGTTTGGTTGCATGCTGGTCACATCTCACAAATGTGAGAAGGGAAGTGGAGGCAGAATGGACAGAATGATAAAACATGGAAGGTAAACTCACAATGACTTGTGCAAAAACCAGAGGGGCTCATTGATGTCATAAAAAAGGCATAGGTGCATGTTGAAAGGAAATATACTCAATCCAATCCCAATCAATGCAAGTGCCAGTATACTTTGTAGTAGAGTATACACAATGCCCTCCCTAATTTTAGCAAAATTATACCAAGATTCAAATTTTTGTAATGAACTAGCAGGGCTAAGGTTAAAAGCTGAGTAGTAGCAGAAGGCTTCATACCAATTTTCAGCATAGAGCATATATTTGTAATACACAGCATTCGATAATAAGGTTGTCTAAATCGGGCAGCAAACCTGGGGAGCGAGTGAACGTAGTTGGATACCAACTGTTGACCTCTGCTCTAAATAAAACACACTCTACAACTGCTGTTGGCTCATGGAAGATTCTCAAAATCCCATTGGCCGCTCTGACTAGGGTCACTAGTGGTTGCTGTTAACTGTTAATAAGAATAAATGAAAGATTCCATAAATTTCCTGTTGCTGGGCTCGGTAATTTCTCACCACTGGTCATAACAATTTCTAAAAAATTACAAATTCTGTTTGCATAGTTTGTAATACCACTGTAAATTTCATTTCTTTCCCAAGGAGGGGCACACAAATTACACGGACACGATATTGAATCTTTTTAAATTAAGCCATTTGACTCGATTGAGAGTCAATGCTACCTTTTGTTATATAAACATGTGATTCTACTGCTCCTCAAAAATTGGTTTTGACATGCAACAATACCTGATATAGCCTATGCTATTAGTATCGTCAATTATGAGTACCTATTAACTATTAGAAGATACCTTTTGTTGAACTTTTTGTAGCTACCCATGAAATGGTAGACTACCAAGTTAGAACTTCTGTACAAAATATATTAATATTCCAGTACAGTACAAGTTGATTAAAAACTCATGTGCTATCGAAAGTCATGTTCTTTCTAAAAGATATTACAAGCAAGTAAAATACAACTTAGAAGAGAGCATGACATAATAAAGAGCTAATTGGTTTAGTAAATAGAACACTCCTTGGACCCATACTAAAAGGAGGAAACCCACACACTAATATTTAAATGACCTATACCTTCCCTGGACAAAATAAAGGGTTTACAAAACCTTGGATCCCACAAATACTTCTTTTCGGCTATTGACAAAATTAGTTGCCTGTGTAATCTCTGTATTTAATGCAAAATATTATAAATGGACCCAAATGTTACTGTCGTGCGTCATCCTAAATAATTCATGAATATTAAGTTAACCCAAAAATTTTCATATCTTCCTTGAAGATGGTAAATTGTACTAATATTTTTAGTCTAATTTAACCGAAAGATACCAGGGTAGGCCCATGATACTAGGGACAACGATCAGGACACAGAATATTCAGGGATATACAACCTACTCTATCATAACTAACTGCAATTTACATGCACTATATACTCTGGCTCATAATTTCTTGGACGTTTTAGAACGTACGCCCGCTTCCCTGCCAAAACGGCTCACCATCGTGGTGCACTAAGATGCAGTACACGCGACGACCAACACGTACGATTGTTATGTCCAAGAATTAATGCCACGACTCGCCACTTATGGGACTGATGTGATACCGCTAGATTTATGTGTTACAAATAGGATTTGTGTGGGATCACATGACCCTATTGAGGTGAAATTTCCCAAAACTGGTGCATTGTGGGATTGACTCAATACACCCTCTGCATCCAGGCATTCCATAGATCCATAAGCTGCTCATTTCAAAGTCCCCTTCTAAAATAATTTTGATGGGAACAAAAACCCACAAATTTCACTTGTTTAAAAAGACCTCTATTCATGTGTATGCAGTTATACACTGAGAAGCATATGTAACTGATTGGAATCACAACCTTGTACCAACAGAGAAGAAAACTGCTTTAGGGTAAATTTCCTCATTAGATAAAACCTCAAGTTGTATTTATTAAGAAAGTGAGTACTTATTCAGAGATTCCCATCCCTTCAAGTGAGCTAAGCAGGTCTACAGGAGAAACTGAAGTGGATATACATTTGGAAAATTGCACAAAAATCCATAAAACAGCCCCTGAACGTACTCGATTTAAAACGTAAAACACAAATACATATCGTAAGCAGTTCATAAAAAGACCCATTTGACATGTTCAAGCAAAACTACATAGAGGAAAATCACCAATGCTATGTGTTGTGTACTCAATGTGAAATAGTATCCCCAAGATTAATGAACATGTACATGTAGAATCGCATCCATTGCTAGTAGTAATTATTATGAGCTACATGTACATGTATTTTCACTACATTCAAAGTACTATACTTTAAATGAAAAAAAGGAGATGTTGTTTTTCAATTTCCATGCACAGAAAGTATGCTCAACTGTATGTACGTACATTGTACAGGCAAACCAAGAATATTTTGCACATCTAAAATTTTGAGAAGCTGTTGTCCGAAGTATTGATTGCACCACAAATTGAAGGCACAGCAACAAATTTAGAGGCATTCATACATTGCGTCGAATGTATAGATTACTGATTTGATATAGATTAGACACTTAATGGATTTCTTATCTTGTATTTGGCTACAGAAATGTTTTAGAGAGAAAATAAAAGGTGATTTGGATTTTCTTGTATTTCAATCTATGATGAATTTTGTATTCACTCTTATTTTTTTTTTTGTTCAGTACAAAAGAAAACAATTCTCAGCTTAATCTTTTCAAATGGGGATATTCTTTATGGAAAGCGTTACGTTAGTGCAAAAATCGGGGCTTTCATTTTGGGGACACCTCATATCTGAAATCTCTCGTTGAACCTTTAAACTCAGCATGAACTTAACACCCTTTGTTTAAAAGGTAAATAAACCTTCGAATTCCATACGGGCATGTAAGGAATCATACATTTTCAATCTCATTAAATCCGAATGAGAACGAGATCAAGGATGATTTATACCAAGGTTCACTTCTTGGGTAGTAGACCAATACAGTCCAAGGCATACATATTAAATCACACAGAAAATGGGATTACCACTGAATCAAAATGTTTTAATAATTACTGAGATTATTTTGATTGTAAAACTAATTATTTTGAAGGTAATTTTGTTTGAGGTGCCTCCACAGATTTTCAATTAAATGAAATGTACTGTATACCACTCTTAAGTCATTCCAATATAGCCATCATTTCAGTCTTTTTCTATCTGGGCATGGATTTCTTAAAGGTGCAACGAGGTGTTCCTAAAAATGCGAAAATTCTGATTTTTGCACTGGTGTAAAGCTTTCTGTCAAATATATCCCCATCTGAAAGGATTAAGCTTAGTCTGAGAAGCATTTTTTTGTACAAAAATTGTGAAATTTCTAATTTCCTAAAGGAGCAATACGAATTAAGCCTGTTTTCTATTGAAATATAAGCATATGCAAATTACTTTTGTTTTCATTTGAAGTTATTTCCATAGCCAAATAAAAGATACAGAAACTATTGAGTGTATAATCTACATGAAATTACCACATATCACAGAAAATATGGATGACTTGAAATCTCTTGTTGCACCTTTAAGACCCAAAATTGTTATATTGTTTTAAATAACAAAAAATTGCAAAACGGATAAGAATTTATCCAAACCTATCCAATTAAATCATGTAATACACTGCATGCAAACCCAGTTATCCTTGCAAAGCCCGGAAAATAAGTGGTGTTGTTTTTATTCATTATCATGTCTGTTGTCAGTTGACCCCTTTTCACAGAAGAAAATTTGACAGATGTCATGGAAACCAAAATCAACCTTGTGACTCTCAGAGAACAAGTCATTTGAGCTCTTACATGTACACATGTATTTTCATTGGGCTCCATTTTGATTTATCAATATCTTTTGCTACAGCAAATGCTTAAAAAATACCTGGCAAGATGGCAGTCTGGAGCATGACCTCAGATGACCTTTGACCTTGGTCCATGACATTTGACATCATGCACATATGAAGGAACCCCTATTGTACCTTAACCCCAAATTGGATCGATTAAGCCCAAATTAATTGGTCAAGCTATGAGTTGCACAAATATTGGGCGTGCTCTTGCAAAATCTCCCTACTGCTTTTCAAGCCAGGGGAAAGCCATAACCCCTCTTAGAAATTGTCCATGAACATCACATTATGCTAGTATTATACGGGACTATGGATCCATTTTTTTTTTATTTTGGCCTACATACTTTCTTCTGTAGCAATTTTTACTACATTTGGCAATGTGGGACTGCCACTAGATTAATTACGATTTGATTATTATTTTGCAATTTTCATAGAACTGATTACATGTACCTAAGTATGTTTTTAAAAAATCCCAACAGTCTCAGAATTCATTTTTTTTTCATAACAACGTGAAAAATGTAACACAAAACTATATGGGCATGAAGTGGTATGATCTATTGTTTGCAAACAGAATCATCTCAAGCTTTGTTTGATCTGTGCTGCATTAGTGTAAAGAGGTCGATATTGTCCACAATACCATTTGCATTGAGTCATATCACAGTACATTTATCGCATGTATCTTGCATCTTCCAGTTCCAGCATGCATGGAATTGATATGTAAATGCTGTACAGTACTGCAGCAGGAAGTGCCTACTTCACCCTACTTCCATAATTATCTATCGCCTACTGGTTAATTAGGTTTTAGAAAAATGGAAGGTCTCCAAGCATTAAAGGGGCATTTCGTAATCCACAACCTCGTCCCCGACTTACCTAAAAAATTTGAGATTTTTATATCATCTGAACCGTTAGCCTTAGAAATCAATGTGTACCAATGTATGCAAATTCGGTCGTATCTGTAAGAAATTTGCTATTTTGTATTTTCTGTCCGTAAACGGACAGAAATTACAGCACAGTGGCCTATAAGACCATGGGAAACAGGCATTTGCTCATAACATAAAACCGCAAGTTCAGGATCAACTCAAAATTTGTGAACAAGCTTTTCTCATTGATATCTAGTGAACTATGAATAAAACAGAAGGTGTTGGAATCATGAAATGCACCTTTAAGCATCTCTCAGAAAGAATTGGACAATCCCAGCAATACCGCATGCAAGCTGCAAGTCTAAATCACTACACCATGCTGGTATGTTTTGGCATGCAGCCAATCACACCCACATAAGAATGTGTGAAACCCACACAAACCATGCTTGTGTTAATTCTGGTGTTCAGGTAGCCCAAACTGTTTAATCCCTTATTACTGGTTGTCTGCAGTGTTGGTAAGTCATGGGGTTAAGTTTAGAGGTGCATCATCTTGTGGCATTGAGGTACTATTTCCTAAGGATGAGGTACATCTTATTTCAAAGGACGTCTGGAATGCGGTGGAACCAGTTCTTACTTAGCCTAACCTCTACATGATCTACATGATAATTGAAATTCAACACCCACATTTAGCAATGCTTTAAAACAATTTTAAAAATTAAAAAATAATAATAAATGGAAAAGACAGACATCATTTGGGAGATCAGGAAGGATATGTGCCACCATGCCTCACATTATCTGAGGATGTGGATGTTACAATGTACAACACATGACACTGCAAACTGCTCGTCAACATTCCTAGGACCAAGTTCGACGACTTTAATGTAAGGCAACCAGCATTCTGGCAAACACCATTGGGATAAATTTCTGGGTTCATGTTTTTTGGGGACGTTGACCTTTTTGTCCTAGAAAAGATGGCATTGGCTGTTTGTGAGACCAGGAAATATGCTTAGCACAGGGGATTCCTATGAATGAGTATAACATAAAGCTTAAATTCCAGCAACAAGAGATACCAGTGACTATAAATTTTGACAATTTGTTGCCACAGCCATTTCAAATTGTGCATTTCACTTGATGTTTTTATGAATTCATCAAACAGTAATTGTTTAAAAATTGAATGAACAGACTGAAGTAGGGTTCCCAAAATAGTGTAAGAATCACAGAATCCTATCTGCAACAAAGCTGCATCGACAAACTCCAACAATCTCACACATTGTAAATATTCTCCTGCTACAAATCAAATTTATACATTACAAGGCATCTGTCATCTACTTTGATCCGCTCAACTACTAACAGTGATAATGGAGTTGATGCGGTCTAGATTACCGCAGGAGAAAATGCTTTCAGAATATGTGGAGTGATGCTTCAATGTTGACTGCAGAATTTACCCAATTTCTCAGATTTGTGCCTTATGACTGGCTGTCTTAAAATTATTGTAGGATTCATTTTACTCCTGTGCAAAAATCCCTCACTGACATCCATCTTCCCTAATGCACTCAACCGTGTGAACTTTCACACTCAGGAACAATACCTGGATGTCACATTGTGGATCCTTTTCCACTCCGTAGCGGTTATGTAGTCTCAAATTCCGCTTTTCAAGGCTTACTCAGGGAAGCTTACATTTGACGTCGTATACGCACTCCCTAAACATGAAGATCATAATCATTTGAGGTAGAGACCCCATGTAACCAATGGCTCAATGAAAGCATCCCCTACCAAGCCTACAGAGGCACCGACATTGCAGTGTAATAAAACTATCACTTCAAATACTTTATTCCACAGACTGCAAATATGCAAAAATGCCATGTCTTTAATAACCTGCCAATCTATCGTTATCTAAGCACTATTTTGATTGGTTACTTGGAAGATAATATCCCGTAATGAGCAAATTAGAGATATAGAAGCACTATTTTGATTGGTTACTCAAGGGCTATCTCCTGTTTTGTCGTCCCTGAATAATTACCCATCAGAGATTGCATCATATGCAGGGCTGAAATAAGGATTTCCGATCCAGGAGCAATTTTTTGTGTTTTAAACTTTTTTGCCCCTGGTCTATACCAATGTACACAGTTTTGTTTCAGAACCAGGGACATTTTGCTTTGAGGCAGGGGTAAGCTTTTGCCCCTTGGCCCTGCTTATTTCAAGTCTTGATCATAGGTGGTACTACCCAGGTTAAGGGAGAAATTAAAATTCCTTGATGCGTTGCCCTTCAGCAACTGACTCTTGCCTACATAACAGGACAAAATTTCAGGTCAGGATCACAAAATCAGTAATGCCCCCCCCCCCCACTGAATACTGAAATTTGAAACAAAAATCTTCACTGACAAACCCAACCATCTGACCCATCTCAAAATTTTCACTGGAGCTTGAAATTCACACTACAACAAAAGTTTCATGTTAAGCAAAATAATACTCACACACAGGTCTAAAATTTTATTTTGGTAAAGGTTTACTTATCAGCCAGAGGATGAGAAGAGTGACTTGGCCACTTTTTATTTACTCCCCCAGGTCTACCGTCCAATTTTTTGGTTAGACATTAAATTTTTAAGTATTTAGCCAATCAGAGATGACATAAGGAAATCTTAAGGTTTGTACATAAAAACACTCTCTATTTTAATTGGTTACTCAGAGGTTATATTAAGCTATATCATGTAATGAGCCAATCAAAGATACTGTAAGAAAAGAGGTAGACCTCATTGGGGTTAACTGCCAGATGCATACATGCACATGCATCAAATTCTTCATCCAACTTGTTGCTTCTCACCTTGTAGTGACAAAGGGGTCCAACATCTACGACTACCAGACATAATGCAAAATCATCTGACTGCTACCACAGGTCATTTGCTTGGTAGTCATGCAATGACTGCATAAGGGTTTGTGGCATTCAGCATTTCAAGTATCCTATGCTTCTATGTTTTTTAGAAAGGCAAAACATTGAGTTTTGGCTTGGGTGGTGTCTCACCTCTGGTTTTTCATCTGAAATTACGTCTATTTCTTCAATTTTCTTTTGGAGTTCTTCTGCTCTGCTGTAGCTCTCTCCAAGTTCTTCATCTTCCAGCCCCCCTGCATCTTCTGGATAGATTTCCTCCTTCTTGCTGCTCTGCGAATCCAAAACAAGATGCAGTTAATTACAAGACGTTTCATATTCCTCAATTTGTAGGATAATAGCTTTAATTTTTTTGGTAATGTAAGGATTCAGAGACGAACTAAATTCATTTTTTTATGCCATGAAGCTTGATAACATCATTTTCAGATATATCAATATCCAAAGTTTTCAGGTATCTCATCTGCCCAAAATTTGAGTATCTCTCTTGCTCTCCTTAATCGGACTGGAGACCTGACCCAATTATTTTTCAAAAGGAAGGTCCAATTCCTAATCTTCCATTCTAGATTTGACCAAATAATACAATAAAATATTTCACAAACTCTTAATCATTATCAGCTTAATAATACTTCCCGCAGCTTGTGTAAACCAAGGAAGTCATTTATATAATCTATAAAAACTACACAAAATGTTTTGAGGACAATATGCCTTTTTAATTGACCTGTAACCAGTGTTCGATTTATAGAAAGAAAAGTTACATGCAAAACTATGGATTTTCTCAGAAATGGTCTGTAATAACACTAAAATCTGCATGCACAGGCTTAATTTTACATGCACAGAGCAAATGTTACATGCATCTGTGCATGTAACACCCCTCTAAACGAACACTGCCTGTAACTAGTGCAATCATTTTACTTTTCACCCAATACACAAAGTCAGCACCTGTGCAAAAAAGCATAATAAAGGGCAATTGTATTGAATAAAACTGCCTATTAACAATGAATGACACAGGTTACTGCTGACAAGAGGGTCTAAAGAAAAATTGGGTACTACACAACCAAAATGCACATGTCACGCACAATGCTGGGAGTAATAACCAGAATATGCATAAGTAGCAGGAGTTACCACTGGTATGAGGAGGAGATATTCTGTACTGTTACTCATATTTGAAAAGGAGAAAATTGGCCTATATTTTATTTCAATAAGGATGAACATAATTTTTATATCCTAGGCTACTTCATTGAAATTTCATGCAACACATCCCAGAGTTCTGCTCTGCATGTTGATTCAAAATATTTGACTACCTGGCTAGCCTTGACTGACATTATGGTTCAGTACATCAATAAGAAACCTATTAATGTTTATTCATTTTTCTACCTGGCTAAACATGATGTTTATACTGCATAATCTTTTACAACTTCTACACACAAAATACTTAAGGCAGTTGTTAAAGAGGTTTGGCTTTGAAACCTGGTGTCTAGGAATGAATAACATAATTCGACTTGCACTAACACACACATGCCTTTAAGTAGAGCGGTAGATATGTGCAAAACAACATGTTCTTCCACATGTTTTGTATAAATACCATTTATCATTGAAACCAAAATCCTTACAAAAAATCTTGAGACACTAATCACACTTGGAACCCCTAAATACAAATAACAAATTCTCTGAGTTGACAAGGACTTTTTTTTTTTTTAGGAGGGTGAAATCATATGCCATATCACACATTTAAAGTACATGTGTGATCAAGGATTTATTAATTTAAATGGTCAGGAGTTAATAAACCATTTAAAAATGCCTATTTTACCTTCATGGACCGAGTGTTTTACAGAACCTGAACAGTGACTGACCCTCCCCATATTTTTCTCTTGAGGCACAAAACAAACATTTTTTTTGTCTTCAATCTGTAATTACCTTTGTATTTTCCTAAATAAGTGTTTATGGTCAAAGTGAAAGGGCCTCCCCACACGAATCAACACCAAGTTCAAACTTTAAACCCCATAACCAGTGAATCACACAATGTCCTTGACTTTCTGGTTGGCTAATCATTATGTTATTTCGTTGGAATTCTTTGGCGATAAATTTACCAGTTTCACTTGACAAATAATGCACAATGGATGCCACATATTAGCAATATTGTACTCCCTACACTGGCTTACAATACTGCTATTTCTTACCTCCGCATTATTTCTTAAGTCACAGAATTATGAAAATTGTCAACTGAGAATTGTGCACCACCACGTTCCTAGTCACCCATTTTTGTGGTAAACACTAATTACAATGGGGGTCACTAGAGAATCGGTGCACCACCGCGTTCCAGCAACCATTTTTGGTTGGTCAAACACCCATCACAATGGGTCAACTGAAATCGGTGGCACCACCCTTCGTTCCTAGCACATTTTTTGTAAACACACAAATTGGACATCCCATTTAGCACTCTCTATAGGTACACGCACAGGGTTGACAATACACCATATTTAAACTTCTTTAGGCAGGGTAGCCTGCACCCGCAGGCTTCTATGCACATGTCATTTTGTCTGGCAATATCTTCCTATGCTAGAGCTTTCAATTACGTACACCAACATGTATTACCGTAGTTTAGCAAACCAACACATGCCTTGAATACCCTCTGGCTGAATATGTCTTTGAGAGAAAATTGACTGAGGTTGTTATGAGCCCACTACTAGGCCCTCAGATTGACTCACCATTCATAAATTTATCAAGCAGGTGGATAAAGAGTGCCATAATGTCCACAATGCCCTGAACTGCATATTAATTTTTCTGTTCATGGGCGTGTTTATGCAGACAGAGTGCCCGAGCTGCTTCCTCATAATTATTAAAATGTTACAATTAAAGGACGTAGGCTGAACACAATGAATAACTTGTAACATGAATGCGTGTCCTTATTAACATCATCATGCAAAGCCAAATTTATTAAAATTACTCATTGGGTTTACTATTAGGCCAACCAATTAAATGAACTCATAAACAGCATCACAACACAAAGGTTCACTGAGAACACGATATCTCCAGTAAAAATTAAAGCCAGAGTTTATTTTCAGGATACGCCACAGTCAGTCACCCAAAATTGCTGACAAAGATGAATTATGACAGTTTCCCAATTAACCTGACAAAACGTATGTTTTCAAAAGCTGAAAGCCACAATTAGTTCCCATTTTCCAAAAAATGATCATGCGCTATCAAACAAAATATTCTTGAAAAGCAGACATTCAAAGCTCTTTAACTAAAGTCACCTTAAAAATGCCATTTTTGTACTATTCGTGATGTCGTAACGTTTGCACCTGTAAAAAACCGCCTATTGTTTTAAACGTTCTTAGCCTTGCCACTTGCAGGTACATGTCTCTTCACTACAAATATTTCCAATACCACAATGCAAAAACTCAACTTCATACAAATTGAGCATAAGGACCTTTTTTTGGTTAAATCCAAGTTCAACGTTTTTTTGTCATTGATTTAAAACGTGGAAACAAAATTTGACGACAAAAAATTCCTAAATCTTTAGGTTATCAGCCAATATTTCTTATGCCAAAACTCTGAGATGAAAGAGAATCAACTCCACTGTAACAGTTTTATTTTAAATGTTTGTATGCATAAATAATGGATGAGTCCGAGAGGATGGGCCATGGCATAATGAAGACCCCAATAAGTTCGTGATTCCAAGTCTATATTGTTATTGTATTCTATTTTATTCATTTGGCAACTGGGCTACATATTGAAAAGAGGATTGCCCACCATCACCTTCTTGAGAAAAATTGACTGATAGTGGCTTTATATATTGAAGTAGCTACAGTACATTACATATGTACATCTTTTAGATGTTTTCCTACATCCATGTAAAGTTAGGGTGACGAAAATTCATCATGGATTGGCCATGGAACAAGAAGCGTCAGGGAATACAGCTGATCCCCACAGCTGAGGTCATCTAAGGTTATAGCAAATGCTATAAAAGAAATCCCCCACTGATTGGCTGGGACAGAACATTTGCCTTGGGCAGAATATTTACCCTTGGCCTAGACGCCAGGATACCATCACTTCCTATGGAGCACTGGTGTTACCTGTGAGTTTTTTGAAGACTACAGGTAAGGTGTGTGGTCAGACGGTGGCCTACTTTCAAAGTAGCGTTACCAACGACAAATCATTTAATCCTCATTAGCGCCTCTTACCAACGACGCACGTCCACACGGAACTTAACAACGAAACCATTCCAAAGTTACCAGCGATCGGCCTTCATCCGTCATTGGTAAATAACGGAAGTAGGTTCCTCTCGCAGCTACCTGACGGTTAATTCCCTTGAAACCCCGGGACAACTCAACCCATTGTAAACAATGCCAAAATGGAATCCTCAAGCAGGAGGGTTTTTTTAAAAGCGATATTTTGGCTCTTTTTTCGTTATTCTCACCGGCACGAGGATTTGACAGTAACGCTGTTATGCCAATGGAATCCCCCCCACCCCAGCACTGAGAAGCGATCCACCTAACAAAGAACATCAAAACACCGCAAAAACAAAGGTCATGCTCATCAAGAAATGTGGTTCTTGGTAACAGAGACAGAGTTACTGGCGTGGACGGTTTTATAACGGCACATTTTTGATTCGCATTGCCTGTGATTAATTCACGAGACCACTTAATACAAATCAATAAAGTTTTTATCTCACACAAATAACATGAATAATGTACTTATTTAGATTGAATACCGATCGAATTAATTTCTCTCTCAATAAACTTATGTTGGGATTTCTTTTTCAAACAACTACGCGTGTGTGCATACCAACATGGGACACGAGCGGCCTGTCACGGTCACGTGATCGCGAAAAAAGGGAATCCCTATTTGAATTGTCAACTTAATTTCATCTTGCACGGTGGGTTCCTTCCAGATCTCTCTCTCGGACCAGTTTTGGGTTCCGTGCTCGCCTGTTTTTCGGGGCTGTATTTACAGATGATCCATTATCACATAAAGCTAATTATGGAAAAACAGTAAACTGTACTAGCAGAAAGCACAAGACCGCTGTCAAAGTTGGATGGACACACAACTAAATGGCGTTCGTTTATTATGGTATCCATCGCTACGGAATAATTACTGGGATGTTTTTATGAGGTCACGATGAGGTCCCTTAACATCGACGTCGTGAGTAGCCTGTGTCACACGGCACTTACCACACGCGATCTCTCGCTGTAATCTCGCTATCTTTAAGATTCTTAAAGTAAATCTGTCGTTGATTTAACTCGTTGTTAGCTAACATGAGTGTTGTCAGAAACGGTCACTACTCACGAGCTTACCAATGACTGTGCTTACCACGATCTTACCAACGACTATAACGATCGTCTGACATGCCTAAAGGTGTGTTAAGAATTGCGCCTTCTTTTAGTGTGATCAAATGTAACTCGGGTTTAAAAACTCAGGGTCACATGGGAGTCTTGAAAGCCCCCAAATATGGCATTCAGAGAAACAATTTATGTCCTCTTCCATCATGGTTTGCCAAAGATGTCTAAGGTCACATAGGGGCAGTGGGGGTTTTATCTGTATAACCCCCCCCCCCCCGGACGACCTAAAAACAAGTTTTCCCAGCCTCAAGAACAGGCTGTTGCATAATCGGTGTAGCCCAAATATTTATTATTTGGTTGGAAAAAATATTTCTGAAAAAGGTGCAAAATACTTAATATTTTCCTTATTGGCACTGAGTGGTCAATCTTGGCCTTCAGATAGGTTACCAAATTTTCTTTTCAAATACTCAATACGTTTAGTTATGAGGTGAAGCGGAGATATGGTATGGGAAATACCATGCGTGAAGTGTCATACTGGGTGAAGCCGAAGGCTCACCCAGTATTAGTTACACTGAGCGCATGGTACATGTATTATCCAAACCATTCGACACTGAACCTCATAACGATTTATCATACCACTAAAATTAATTATTAGAAGGAGATTGAGTGTTCATTTTAGCGTTCAAAAGTGTGTTTTCATGCTTTTTTAACACTTTAATTTGGTAACAAAGCTCATTCCTCCCCCATTCCGATTGGTTTTATTCCGATGTATTTTGCACATTGCTCGATACCGGTCATCGACCTAATATTTTTTCTTTGTATTATGCTAGTAGCGCGTACGGTACGCAGTCATTAACATAATACGGGAAATACGGGGAACGCGGCTTGGATGTTTCCTTCAAACTACTTGATTGTATGCTAAAAGTTTTGGTCTGAAAACTGAGGTCAGCGGCTTCGAAATCTGGACCAAAATGCACCCAGACCTTTTTCATGGACTGTGTTCTGCCCATTCCGCAGAATGAAGAAAAGACTTATGACAGAGTTCATATAGTTTACAGAAACAGAAAATGGTGGTCTTTGATTTTAATTTTTTATCAATTGAATCAATTGTTACATTGATCGATGTGCATTACAAAGGCAATAACCACTTGTTTTGGAAAAGGAAATAGTCCAACATTTGCAAAAGTTCTTTAATTTTTTATCTTGGTCAACTACATGTAGGCCTACTATTGGTTTAAAATATCTTTGGCAATACTGCCTATATCATATATGTAAATGGCAATTTAGTGATCACTATTACTAGTGATACGCCCAAGGTCCAAGTTTAAATTTGGCATTTTGGTTACAGAATCTGTGGTAGGAGCTGGCCTACCCCAAATGCCTTTGTGGTTCAGGATGCATTCCTCTCTTAAAATACCCACGAGGCAAAAAAATAACATTCCAATTATTAACTGTACTTAACGCATATTTCCTCCTAGTAGGGACATGAACTTTTGGGATTTTTTAAAAATTGTATTAACTATTTTTGTGAAATTCTCTCAAATTTCAGTTTGAAGTTAGTAAAAGCTACACACCTGCTTGGATATTGCTGCTAGGCATTATGTGATATGAATTACCAATTTACCATGTTTGCTTCGCAGGTTCTGTCCAGCATGATTTTGGGGTCCATGACCCACAAAAATTTTCAGTGGACAAATTAATTTTTGGAGTCATTTTCCATGAGACTATCCCTGTCATTGTAAGGTGGAACATGTGTTGACCACATTCTTTGCCACTACTTGTCGAGGAGAGGCTCAGTTGTGGAAAATACACTATAGTTTACTATAGTACATTTACTCTAAGGTTGCATTATGACCTTGGTCTTCCCTAGTATATCTCATTTACTTTCAGAAGGCACATTTCATCTTATAGTGAACAAACTTTAGAGTCGTATTACATTGTTCTAACTTCTTAAAGGTGCAACAAGATATTTTGAGGCACCCAAATATTGTGTCCATAATAGTAATTTCATACAGATTAGACACTCAAAAGATTTCTTACCTTGTAATTGGGTACGCAATTGTTTGTTTAAAAAGAGAGGAACAAGGTGATTTGATTGCCTTATTTCAATTACCAACTCGGCTCAATTTTGCTCCTATACAAAATTAGAATTTCACAATTGTTGTAAACCAAGAAACTTTCTCAGCTTAATCCGTTCAGATGCGGATATTTTTGATGGACAGCTTTTACATCGGGCAAAAATCACTACTTTCATTTTTTTGGCCACCCGATATGGAAAATACTCGTTGCACTTTAACACTGATCTTGTTTCCAATCTGACCAAACCCCAAATTATGACGACATTTGTGTTAGACTAACCTAAAATTTTCTACTGAGCATTTGGAAATGAAGGCATCAGGCCTACAAAATCCCCCAGGACCAAGGCTCAAAATAACGGGCGCAAGGGCGCAAATTTGCGCCAGTAAAGCTTGCAAATGCGCCTGTGACGGCGAAAAAATATTAACCAGGCGCAATGTACATTGTAAAAATTCGCCCGTGAGCTGAATAATTTCACAGAAAACTTATAAAAATTGTCCGTGAAGTTTATTAGTTGCGATTGATAATGTTATCAACCTTGGGTTGTTTGATTATTTCCCTTGTTGGGTGGGGTGGTGTAATTTTTTTTGGCTTCCGCGTTCCGGACCCCATCTCAGCTGAGATGATAGTACTATTTTTCATTACCCTTTTACTGAATTACATGAAGTGATTATGACGGTCATCACTGGTGTACTGGATCGATCGGGTACTTAAAAAATTCGGCCCATAAATTGAGTAATTGGTTTCTGAATCATGGTCGGGTAAGAACTGAATTTTGCCGATGACATTCCGATGAACGCTTGCTAGCATGCTAGAAAAGGAGTAAATTTTTCGTAAACCGAGCACCAATGGCTAAACTCATAAGAAAATTGTGTTGGAGCTTGAGTGGAGGTATTAGATTGATTGTGTGCTTGTTAATGTACACATGTACTCATATTAAGGGGAGTCAAAAAAACTTGACCCTGATTGTGTCCGCCATTTTTGAATTTTTAATAACATCTAAGATTTTGGTATCATTGGAAGCCTATTTCATTATCTTTAATTGCTGCAAGATAATTCCAATCTGCTACTATAGGCCTAGCTATTAATCAATAGTCCTCTCTTAACATCATCCAGGATTCCCATTGAATTGCACGGTGCCAACTAAGCTAATGACTCCCTAAAATGATGACAAGGGTATTCTATGTTTATATCAAATAAAGTGGTATCTTAAGGGTGTAAAAGATAGTGATAATGGTAATTTTTGTTTTGTTAAACACTTTTTTTCAAGATTGGGATATTTTGTCTACAATATAGAACAATACTTTAACCTCCTAAAGGTTTTGTGTCTGATATCTGTTCCTTCATTATGGTATGATTCATTCACTCCTCCAGAAACTGATACATGTATCAAGTTAATTTTAGGTTTCAAATTATTTTATGGGTGGATGAGGACGTAGAAACATTTAGAGGGCATCGATGATCATTGGTGACTGAATTTTGTGGGGTTTACATAGCGTCCACATTTATTCTGCAGTCCAATAAATAGCCCGATTTGCTTTCTGGACACTAATTTGCCTCGCTGAAACGCTGTTCATTATAATGTGAATCAGTGGACAGCGTAAAACAGACTACTGATTCAAACAACTGTAGCTCGGTCTATACCTACCCGATACGAATTATCTTTTCAGCAATTAAAGACATGACATAATATTTTCATATGATACCACATATGTTAGATGTAATCTTTCAAAATCCAAAATGGCGGACACAACTGGTCAAGTTTTTTTTTTACTCACCCTGTAGTTGCCATTTTGTATGCCTAATGACCCACCACAATCATTCCCAACTATGCAAGTATCATCCTGCCTTTTGCTTGTGGAGATGCATGCCCCCACCAATACATGCAATACATACATACATACGCACATAGGTACTCATGCATGAACACACACACATATACTCACATTTTACCA